>JBBBDQ010000684.1:90000-112500 GCA_037127315.1 Ascarosepion bandense | reverse complement strand
GCATCACTGACACAATCAAAAATTGAGAAAGTGTCGTCAACATATCTCATATAAACAAATGGTTTATCAACATTCTCAAATAATAGACGCTCAAAATAGCCTACAAAAACATTGTTTAAAACTGGACCCAAAGGGCTACCCACTGCAACGCCGTCTGTCTGGACACACATTATACCATTAAAACTAAATTCAACCTTTTCTGTAGCCAAACGCATACATTCCAAAAACAATTCTTCAGGGATGTTGGCTGGGCTCAAATTACCTCTATAAAAGCATATCAGCGCAAAAGTTGATAGTCTCATGTAAAGATACATTTGTACACAAACTTACAATATCATAAGAGACAACAAGTTTAGTATCGGATCCAAACTCTAAACTTCTAACGAAGCTCAAGAACAGAAAGGAGTCTGAAATATTATTACTGGACGATAGATAGACTCAGTTGGAGAATACAGACTAATTGGAGTAGATAGACTAAACTATCGCCCGGTTCACACTCTACCCACATCTATTGAACAGGTTAAGAGGCTCATCCCATGTTCCCTGTTTAGGATGTGGTTTCCGGCTTTCTCTTTTTCAATCTTTTCACTCTTACGTAGCCCCTGCGCTTCAGTGGCGTTACCGCCTTGCTCGGGGTGATACGATTAATATATATATATATATATATATATATATATATATATATATATATATATATATATACTGTGTGTATTTATGCAGCATTTGTTAATTAATGCATGTTTCATTAAATAATATAGACAAGTTTTGTCTATTCATTTTATGTCATTTTTTTTTCATCTATGATAATCTTAATAGCATTATCATTTATAGAAAAAAGAAAATTACAATATTGATACATTTTTTTTAAATAATGCAATCTTCCGGCTTACATAAGCCATTTTCAAAGTTGTCAAATTACATTATATATTATAAACACGGACAAACGATAATAACAAACTGTTTTTGTTTACATGGAAGATTTCCAAGCAACAACAAACTCGTGCCTTTACTATTTCTTGTTTTCATCCTCGCTTGGTCATATGTGACGTCACGAGCTGTTAGGCGACATTCGCTTCCAGCGTCTTAAATGCTGTATTAAAAATTGTTCAATATAATTATATTGTAGAACTTTTGAACTGATTTGACATTTGTAAACGAGTTATTACGCAACCCAGGTTTCTTCCTTTCCGTATCTTCAGACGATTTATAATAACTGATTTTACCGTTTTTTTTTAAAGCTCACGTAACAGGGATCTTTTATGGGTGCGCAATTTCAAGTACCTAGGAAGTGTTCTAACAGAAGATGGAAAGTGCGACACGGAGATCCGAAGGCGAATTGGCATGGCAATGGACGCGTTCCAGAAGATGAGCAAAATACTAACACACAGGAAAATCTCAATAGAAACGAAGAAAAGAGTGCTAGACTGCTACGTGATGTCAGTTCTTCAATACGGCACTGAATGCTGGACAAAACTGGAGGCGGCCGAAATGTGGTTCTACAGAAGGATGCTACGGATATCGTGGACTGAGCATGCAAGCAACGAGGAGGTGTTGGAAAGAATGGCAACAAAAAGGAAATTGATTCTGAGCATCAGGAAGAGACAATTGAAGTTCCTTGGTCATGCAATGAGGACAGAGAGCCTGGAGAACCTGTTACTGACTGGTCAGATAGAAGGAAGGAGAGACTGAGGAAGGCAGCGGATAACATATTTGCAGGGTCTGATCAGGTGGATGACGGAACGGGGGTTGCCAGGGGCAACAGGCTCAAACATACTAAGACCCACAAGGGATAGGGAGACGTGGAGAACCATGATCGCCTACGTCCTGAAGGAAGAGGGCACATAGAAGAAGAAGAATTTTCAAAATTAGGAGAACTTACAACACTTTAGTCCATGATTGTATAATCCTACAAACTTAGAATCATGAATGAAAGCATTCTAGGACGTTAAAATAACTTCTAATATATATATACTGATGAGATACAGCTAAACAGATCTATCTGCGGACTATTTCCGTTCTCACATCCTGATTGGGCACTTTGGAATAATGGTAGAGTTTGATAAAACAGTAACTACTCTAGCATCTGCGCATCGTTCATTCAGTAATGAATTAGAACACTCTCACTCCTGGCGTAGGAATACATAGTATATCACACGCTAAAAGTCTGCCTCCTTCTACCGAGCGCCCATAACTCAATTCGTTGTGATACAGCAAAGCAGATCTGTCTATTTACACTCTCACTCCCTGATTGAGCACTCTGGAAAAATGGTAGACTTTGAAAAAAACAGTTGCTACTCTAGCATCTACGCATCGTTCATTCAGTAATGAATTAGAACACACTCACTACTAGCGTCTGAATAAATGGTACGCTAAAAGTCTGCCTCCTTCTACCTAACGCCTATAGCTAGAGGTAGAATCGCCGACACCAATTCGGTCGGGTTTCAATACTGGATAAAAAGCAATCGGATGTCTAACCGCACTGATCAGCTGTGATACAGCGAAACAGATCTGTCTGCGGATGACTATATATATATATATGTCATAAATTATATTTTAGAACATGTACAGAATTGTTTTTATATATCCACTACAAATAGTACATTTGTTTCGACATTGAAACTACAATGTCTCATCAGGAGACACCGCCTGCTGAGACATTGTAGTTTCAATGTCGAAACAAATGTACTATTTGTAGTGGATATATAAAAACAATTCTGTACATGTTCTAAAATATAATTTATAATAAATATTCACAGCTCTATATATTATATATCGAGCACTGTTTTAAATTAATGTTTTGGGCGTTGTATGAATTCTTCTTTCTGTATTCACTCAGATATATATATATTAGCTAGTTAAGTGCCAGACATGATGCACGCTTGTTGAATAATGTCTCTTTCGAGTTATGATTGATTAGGTAGATTTTCTGCCAAAGATTGGTGTTTCTTTTGCGGTAGACTGGTTTCTAACCAAGGCTATCGGCTATTTAACTCATAGCTGGAGGAGAAGAGTTCGATTCATACCTGATCTTAGGATATTAGCGCGTAAGTGGATATAACGAATAAGACTGGAATTCCAACTCAGCTTTCCGATTGCAAATTCCGTGTCGATATTCCTTACGCCGTCGCTCACATCATATGTACCTGACGTAAAAGTAGTTTATTTCAAATCGCTACTTTAAGTTTCTTTCAACCTGGTTTATGGAGACTCGGTTTTTGTTTTATTTTTTATTTTTTAGCTGTTTCAGGTGTTTTTATTTGGCCTGTTTTGGCCTGTTTTGTGTTGGTCGAGTTGCGTATGCAGGTTTTACCAACCTCGGTCAGTAAGTTGAGTGCCATACATCATACACACTTGGGCGATCATGTCTCATGTCTCTTTCGAGACATGACTGACTGGGAAAAAGATTATCCCGAAGTAGGATGCCATTACTTTCTGTGGTAAACTGGTTGCCGACCAAGGTTATAGAACCCAATCTGTCATATTGTTTAATCCATAACTGGAGGGAAGAGACGGATTAATACCTTTCCCAAGGGTATTTGCGCGTAAGTGAATGTAAGGAATTCAACCGGCATTCGAACTCGGCTCGCCGATTTCTCGTTCCGAGTCGACATCCACTGCACCACAATGCATATCGCACATCATTACCAACCTACTGATCCGTTTCACCGTTGTTTAACCTTGAAGATCGGACGAGAACAGTTGTTTCAAAGTGCTAGGAAGATAGGAGAGTATATGAAGTGCAGATTGTGAGTATTTGTAGAAAAGATAACAGTTGCCCCTAAAATGGGCCGAGTTTGAATTTGTTGCATTCACTTTCACGCAAATGTTTTTGGGAAAGAATCTGTCTCTTCTCGCTCCAGCTTTGGGTCAAATAGTCGGACAGATTAGGTGCTATGTCCTTAGTTAGGAACAAATCTATCTCAGAGAGCAATGGCAACTTACTGCGGGAAAATCTTCCGTCCATTTAGTCATGTCTCGAAAGAGACATGATCACCCAAGCGTATTTCTAGACACAACCTCTGAAAACAGTTTTTTTTATTTGCCTGTGGAACTAGCGATTTTTTGCTTCTCTAAGAAATACAATTTTCATGAAACCGTCTTTTTATTTTTTCAGTTAACTGACTGATTGCGTTAGAATATTTTCCATCTAAATGCAATAGAGTAGCGAGATACTTGTGATATTTCAACCTTTGCAAAGAGATGGCACGGTGGAAGATAACTTATCACCTACAAAGGCGAGTATGTGTGTGCGAGAGAAAGAGAGAGGACGAAAGAAAGGAGAGAGAAATAAAGAGTGAGCTAAAGAGACTCAGTTAAAGAAGTAGAGAGCGACATGGTTAGAAAGGGAGCGAGAGAAAGTAGTGTTTCGCTAAAACACCGACGAAAACGATAAAACAATTACCAAAATTTCTATTTTGACGGGATTCCCTGATAGATTGGCATTATCACAATAAAAAATTAAACAAAATCATCATTCTTTTTAGGATGTAGGTGAACATGGCTCTCCACAATTTCCTGTCCTTCGTAGCACTTTTAACATTTTGTTATCTCTCTTAAATCTTGTTCCAATATAGTTTACTCAAGCTCATTCTTCTTATTTATATGCCTTGTCCCTTTAGGACCTCGGTGACCATGGATCTCCACGATTTCCTGTACTTTTTAACATTTAATTAATTTTGTCTTTTTGTAATCTCTCCTAAAGCTCTTCCGCCATCCATTTACTAAAGCTCATTTAGTAAGTTATGCTATATTTTTCATTGTTCCGCTTGGCTTCAAACTGTCTTGTGAGTGCCATATTTTCCAAGCACTTTTTCCTCATTATGTACCCCAGGAAATTAAACTGTATCTTCGTCATGATAAGTCTTCTTTTTTTTATGTCCCTTGTCCTTTCAGGACGTAGGCGATCATGGTTTTCCATGATTCTCTATCACTGGTGGCTTTGAGCACGCTTTCTCCTATTACACCTCACAGCCGTCGTTCTGTCATCAGGTCCTTAAAATATGTTATCCGCTGCTTTCATCTGTCTCTTTTTCCCTCTATCTGGCTTGTTAGTATCAGGTTCTCCAAGCCCTCCTTCCTCATTGCATATCCCAGGAACTTCAGCTGTCTCTTCCTTATGCTCAGTATTAATTTCGTTTTCATCCTTTCCAAAAGCTCATCATTGCTCACATGATCGGTCCATGATATCCGCAGCATCCTTTTCTGGAACTACATTTTAATTGCTTCAAGTTTTTTTCTTTCATTTTTTATGATATTGTACCTCGTTGTTGTCCAAATATTCGGTTCAGGGAATCCTTAGCATCCTTCTGTGGAACCACATTTCTGTTGCATCAAATCTCTTCTTCATCTTTGAGGGGATTGTCCAGCACTCACTCCCTAGTGAGACAATATGTGATTTCCGTTAAGCGCACGAACGCTTGTTATTTGATTTAACTCTACCGATATTTAAATTTAAATCTTACATTAACTCAGGTTTATTCATATTTATTTACTTATACACGTATGTATTGATTTATCTCTACACATTTAGTAAGAATTGGCGATAAACCGAATTAGCCCGCTCATATATTAATCGGGAAGGGGGCTTATAATTTATTTCAATATCGATATATAAATTTAAATCTAACTTTAACTCAGGTTTATTCATATTTATTTACTTATGTACATATATATTGATTTATCAATACACATTTAGTAAGAACAGGCGATAAACTGGATGAGCCCGCTCATATATTAATCGTGGGTGGGGACTCATAATTTTCTGTATCTTCGATTCAATTTCGTCTGAGTAATTTGCATTAATTTATCCTTATTTATAAGATAATGGCAAGACGGGGTAAGTAAGGAATTGTGGTACAAGCATAATTATAATATGTTTGCAATATTCTACAATTTCTTGCCCTCATGTTTTCCACTCCTGGGTTTGACGATAAACTGCATCCGGCAGAAAAGCTTCTGACCGGTTATTTTGGGAGCTTCTTAATTGCAATTGTTTCCAGTTAAATCGTGGCCTGGTATGGTAGCTCATGTTAAGGCTCTAGCCATGAGAAAGCTGGGGTAAAAACACGATGAAAGTATTTAAAAAATCTTAGTTGTAGAAACACCAACAATACATTTTTGAAAAAATATTACCATTAATACATTTGACTCTAAACAAAAATCTTTTACAAAATATATCAATGAAAGCTGATATACAGATTGATTTCTTAAAAATAATACATATTCTCTTAATACGATCGTATCTTAAAATCTTGTCGAAATTAAATAACCCATTGAGGTGTTGATATACCGTAGAACAAAATAAACCCAAACTAACGGTTTCTACTGACATTAAATGGACCGACGCTGAAAGTGACTTGGTATATCGAGTCAACTGCTACATCTGTTGCAAGGGAGGTTGGTTCACTGTGTCGTGCCAAAAGATTTTTCTCCTCACAATCCATCCAGCACATTTACAAATCTACTATACGTCTGTAGATTGAATAGACCCTAATTTGGCATTTCGACTTCAGTCATGTTCTCCCCGACTTGACGTGACTTCCCTCTGTCTTTTCTACAAATATTTTCATGGTAAATGCTCTCATGTGTTTTTTTTTTTTTACCTTGGGCTCCGACTACATGAATTTAATTGAGCTGCTAGTTTACAATTACGTCCTACCGTTTTACTGTTGAACTTCTAGCTAAAACCGCCACTTAAAACAGTTTTTTATTTCTCGTACTTCCCGCCTGTGAAACTGCCTTCTGTTTCTTTGCTTCTCTGATAAATACAATCTACATGAAACTTATTTATTATTTTATCCTTTACTCAAACCCCCACCATTCTCAGTCTTTTCATTCTGTTTCACTTTCACTCCCTGTAGTTTTCTGCTTTCTAGCCGCATTGTTGCCTTGCTTGGGGTGAAACGATTTAAAAATGATAGCAGATTAAAACAGGGAACCCGAAGTTAGATAAATAAATAAATAAAATCCAAATTTTGAAGTGAAATTTTGTATCATGTTCAATTTAAGTTATTATTATTCACCACTGAATTGAGTGCATTGACAAAAAAAACGATGATGCCGAATAATAAGCAAACTATATACTCAAGGAAAGTCTAAAAAATAATGACAGAATTTAATGGTTAACTGCTAGGGAATCTGATTCAATAGGTCTTTCGATACCATTTTTCTTTTTTGCTAGAATCTATGCAGTATCTGTATAAGTCCCTGAAATGAATATTACTGCCACAGCTGATCTGGTGTTTCTATTATATATTTAGAAATATTGGCAACTGCGTCCCACTCATTCACAGTTAGATTAACCAAATGCAGACGACAATTCTACTCCTGCAGCTTCTTCTCTCGCACTTCCCGCCTGTGGAACTCGCTTCCTTATTCTTGCTTTCCTGGCGGCTACAACCTCCAGGAATTTAAATGCAATGTCAATACTCCTCTCTTAACCACTTGAATCTAGTTCTTTCACAACCCCGTATATCCTTTCTCTCTCTCTCCACCTTTGCAACTGTCATCACACCTGTATTCCCATCCTTCTCTTGCTCCTTTCTAACTGGTTCGTCTTTCTCTTCACTCTCTTCTACTTAATCTTTTTACTCTTATGTAGCGCCCTGCACATCAGTGGCATTACCGCCTTGTTCGGGGAGATACAATTAAAATATATATATATATATAACAAACTCTAAAGAAGAATTTGCAATATTATCGGCCTAAACCGGACATCTCAGCTTACGTCGCTTTTCAACCACCGTAACATTAGTTTCATGTGCCTTTTCTATAAACATTTTCATTGTTACTTTTGTGGTGATTATTTTCTCTTTGTTACTCGGCTTTACGATTTTAAACGCAATACTAAATTGGCAGCTAGGTCTCATCCTGTTATGCTATTTGTAACCACTCTAGGAGATTTTTTTCTCGATTTTGCAACTATCAACCGGCTTGTTGTTTTTGGTCAACTTGGTCTTCAAAATTCAAATATCAATTGGCATCCTCTTTTATTAAAAAAACGTTCTTTTATTGTCCTTTCTTCTTAATAATGATTTTTCTCCTATTATTACACTTTCCATAACTTCCATGCGTCTTAGTGGCTTTATCACATTGCTTAGAGAGAAATGATTAAGAGAATATGTATGAATGCAATATCGGTCGGCATTCTTTTTTTAAACCATTTTTTATTGTTCTTAATAATGATTTTGCTCAATAATCCTTTGCGTCTTAGTGACTTTATCGCCTTTCTTCGGTTACGATGATAAAAACTATTAAATTTATGAAGGAGAGAGGAAATGACCAATTGTGACTCATACAAGACAAAGTGCATGGTCCTTAACAAAAGAGACAATCCTAGCTATGTTTTGGGACCGTCAAAATAAAGTAGCTAAAGTTATTTAACTATCTGGTGGCCGAAAATGTAACACACAACTCTAAAAGCGCATAGAGATAGCGGAATATGCCTTCCCGAAATTAAGCATAATATTAAGGCATAGGAAAATCCTTAGAAACAATGAAAAAATATTTGTGAATAGTTATTTACCCTCTTATATGGCATGAATGCTGGTCACTCTCTAAAGTGAAGATGAAGAGACTTGAACTAGTATAAATGGTGTTCCTTTGAAAAATACTGAGAAAAATCATGATCAGATCATATAAGCAGCGTGGAACTTATTTAGGATAACAGACTTATCCAACTCCCAAGTCGGAAAGAAGAGTCCCACTTGAAATATTATCTACGTCTGCTCTTACCTGAAGTAAACATAACTTCACATTCCGCCCACAAATCGTCTGATAAAAGGCGATAAATTTTTCGAATCTTAAACTGTGTCTGGGAGCAACCAAATTATTAGTGATCGAATTTCTATTGCAGATTGTGAGGCTGAAGTGTAAAGGACTCAGTCTTTTACAGAATACACTTGCAAAGTCAAATCTTTATATTTGCTAAACGAAAGTGTGGAATGTTTGTTTTGAAATCTTGAGCTGTGCCATTTAAAGAAATAAACTCTTATATTTTGAATTTGATCTTGCTGTAACTCGACTAAGTAAAAGAATGAAAGCTTCAAAATAAATCAATAGAACTCTAAAATGAAAGAAGGAAATAAATGATACAGCAAGTGAAAACGAAAACAATAAGAAAAAGTCAGCCAGTTAAGTGCCATACGTGATACACGCTTTGGGCGATCATGTCTCGAAAGAGACATGACTGACCGGACAGAAGATTATCCCACAGTAGGTTGCCATTGATTTCTGCGGAAGACTGGTTGCCAGCCAAGGCTATAGAACCCAATCTGTCCTGTTATTTAACTCATAGCTGGAGGGAGAAGAGACAGATTATATTACATTATTATATTAAGTATAATTAGTGGGAGATCAGTTTATTACTTCATAACAATAAACAACCGATTTTATGCCCAGTAGAAGTTTTAATTATGCTTCCAACTATTATATTCAGTCAGTCAGTTACGTGCCATACGTGATACACTCTTTGAACGATCATGTCTTGAAAGAGACATGACTGACCGGACAGAGGATTATCACGCAGTAGGTTGCCATTGATTTCTGCGGTAGACTGGTTGCCAGCCAAGGCTATAGAACCCTATATGTCTTGTTATTTAACTCATAGCTGGAGGGAGAAGAGATAAATTATATTACATTATTATATTAAATATAATTAGTAGGGGATCAGTTAATTACTTCATAACAATACAAAACCAATCCTCCACTTTATGCCCAGTAGAAATTTTAATTAAGTTTCCAACTATTATATTCAGTCAGTCAGTTAAGTGCCATACGTGATACACACTTTGAACGATCATGTCTCGAAAGAGACATAACTGACCGGGCATAGGATTATCCCGCAGTAGGTTGCCATTGATTTTTGGGTAGTTTGGTTGCAAACCAAAGCTATATAACCCAATCTGTCCTGTTGTTTAACTCATAAATGAAGGAAAGAGAGGGGTTAATACCTTTCCGAAGGGTATTTGTGATGTAAGTGAATGCAAGAAATTCAACTGGAACTCGAACTCGGCTCCTAGATTTGTCGTTGCGAGTCGATATCCACTGCCCCACATAAGACAGAATGGCAAAAATAAAATAGCGAGTAATAAAATATTAAAAAAAGAATGACAAAATAGAAAAATATCTATAAAAAAATGAAAATAAGTTAATGCAAACGACAGTTCATGAATACATTTTTGGTGCTTAAAAGAGCTCCTCAGTGATGTCCTGCCTTTGTTACCGATTTTGGGTTTTTAAACATCATATCGGCTCCGGCAATAACCCCGACTTTTGGTCCAGAAGTACCAAGCCGGCTCCTTACTTTTGTGCTACTCGTCTGGATTTAAATTTTATTTTCGGCAGAATTCGTACATTTTATTGTTAACTCTAACCAATGGGAAGAGTTCATTTTACAAACCTCCCCTATTTAATAACACATTCGAGTTGCAACTGTTTTTGGATCGTTAATCGTGGCTACTCTTTCTGGTATTTTTGTCCATTTCTTCTTCCAAAAGAATAGAAGGACTAAAAACAAAACAGAAATTTTCTATTTGTATTTTTACGGCTTACCAACCCATTTTCGATTATTTTAAGACAAAACATATTTTTAAATTATAAGTATATATATTTTGCTACGAACAAAGTATTAACAAGTTTTTGGGAATAACAATGGTTTTTCCAGATACATGTCTTGCTATTTCTCATTCACAAGGGCATTTGAGCGTAATCAACGTAATGAACACGACTGATATTCGAACTCAGCCTTTCGAATTCTCCTTGTGAGTCATTATCTTTTATACCACCTGCACATCCAAGGAAAAAGAAAATGAAAATAAAAAAAATGAAAAAAAAAAGAAAACTGACTGAAGCAATCAAAGAATGAAAATACGAAAGAAAGAAAAATATGAAAAATAAACAGCGAAAATCATCGAATGAAAGAAATAATGAAAGAAAGAAAGAAAGAAAGAAAATAAATTAATGAATGAAAATGAAAGATTCAAAGAAAAATGTAAGAAGGAAGAATCAGTTATTGTTTAGATTTTCGGAAATTCCGTTATTTTATTTTTGCAGATAAATTCTTCGATTCTTGGCGATGGTAGAGTTGGGTTTTTCAGGATTTGGAAAACAGAAAGTAAATATCGATTAATACCTCCTCATTTGTAAGCCTGGCGTAACACCAAAACTAATTTTTTCCTCTTTCGCATAAAACAGTTTGTCAACTTATTGTTGCGTTCTGTGTCGTCTACATATTAAGAAAAAGGATAATTTCCTTTTGATATTCGTTTTACTAAAAATAGCAGCTTAGATTCTATATGGCAGTAGAAGGAATGTCGTCAGAGAAACATATGTCGCACGTTGGTTCAGCGTCACTCCGCGGGTGGTCTTAGCCCATCGCAAACCTAGGTGTGGGAGGCATACCGACGCTTCAGAATTCTTGAAACTCTCTGTTAAATTCGTGCTGTTTGGGACTTATATTCAAAACCCAGAAAAAGGTATTCCATCATTGTCAGAAGGCCCATCCAAGAAGCAATCCGGCCAGTCGATGACCATTCTGGCCTTGGCCTTTGCGTATAATTGGATTTTTTTAATATATAAATATAATTGTTAAGCACCAAGCAACGTAGTTTCCTTACTGGTACACAGGAGGGGACTACAGTGAGAGAAAAAGCAACAAAACAATTAAAGAAATCAAGTTTCAGGGGATGTCGAAGAAAGGATAAGAAAAATGCCCGACATTGTTTAACTTCGGTAATCGTATAAAAACCAGTGTCTCTACGGGATTTGGCTTGAAGCCTACACATATATGTGCATGTATGCATATGTATGAGGTTTGTTCCTTTGTGTGCATGTAGGTGTAAGTGAAGGGGTAATTTGGCAGATGTCTTCAAGTGCATGTGTGCACCTTGTAGTGTATCTATGATCTGTGTGTATATACCTGTTTTTGTGTGGAACAGTTGGTTAGCTACCTGCTTATGTGTGTATGGCCGTGGTTTCTACATGCATGATGTATATATGTGTGCATACATACGCTGTGTGAGCGTGTGCATACGTGTATGTAAGAGTGCGTGTGCAAATTCTAATATAGTTTTCCGTGACTAAGACTACACTGGAATTTGCACGCACACACACACACACACACACACACACACATACACACACACACACACATTTTATGTTTATAATAGATTCCGATGAAGCGTTTAATGTGGGAAAATTTTCAATTTCCTTGCTAAGTGAAACGAATAGATTTTTTTTTTTTTTGGAGAAAGAAAGAAACCAAGCAAGAAAGAAAAAAAGAATGAAAGAATGAATAAATGAAGAATTGATTGTAGTGAGAATCTGGAAATGTGATCGAGATAAAAGAATGACAATTAATAGGAAGCATTTTTTTGATATTTCTGAATAAAATAAAATGCAAGAAAAAGAGTTGAAGAAAGAAAAAAGAAAGAAAGAAAGATAGAAAGAAAGAAAGAAAGAAAAAAGAAAAAAGAAAGAAAAGAAAATGAAAGAAAGAAATAAAAAAGAGAAGAGAAGAAAAGAGAAAGAAAGAAAGAAAGAAAAAGATAGAAAGAAGAAAAAGAAGAAAGATACAAAGAAAGAAAGAAAGAAGAAAAGAGAAAGAAAGAAAGAAACAAGAAGAAAGAAGGAAAAAAGAAAAAAGAAAGAAAATGAAAGAAAGAAAGAAAAAAAGAAAAAAGAAAGAAACAAAGAAAGAAAATATAGAAACAAAGAAAGAAGAAAAAGAAGAAAGAAAGAAAGAAAGAAAGAAAGAAAACTAAACAAACAAAAACTGAGAACATAACAAAGAAATAATGCAAAAAAAGAAACTACTGGAAAAGAAAAAAATAGAAAAGTAAAGAAAGGAAAAAAGAAAAAAACAGAGAGGAAGGGAAAAATCTTTAAAAATAAAAACGAAATAAATACAGTATAACAAATAAAGAAACAGAAGAAAAAAGGAAGCAAACGAGCAACAAAGAAGAGGAAAGAAAATAAACATGAAAAGAATGAAACAATAATATTATGTGAAGAAATGTAAAGAGAAAGGAACAACAAGAAAGAAGGAAAGATAGAAAGAAGAAAATGATGTAGCAAAAGTGAATAAATGAAGAGAAAAGAAGAATAAAGATAAAAAAGGGGGAAGAAGAAAAAAGAAGAAAGAAGAAAATAGAAAGAAAGAAAGAAAAGTGTAAGAAGAAAGAGAAAATGAGAATTGAAATATGAAAAATAATACGGAAGGACGGGAGGAATAAAAACAAGAAAGAAATAGACGGAAAATGAAAGAAGGAAAAAGAAGACGGAAGGAATTAAAAATGAAGGAGATAAAAGAAAAAAGGAAGAAGCGACGTGGAAAACAAGAAAGAAATAGACGGAAAATGAAAGAAGGAAAAAGAAGACGGAAGGAATTAAAAATAAAGGAGATAAAAGAAAAAAGGAAGAAGCGATGTGGAAAACAAGAAAGAAATAGACGGAAAATGAAAGAAGGAAAAAGAAGACGGAAGGAATTAAAAATGAAGGAGATAAAAGAAAAAAGGAAGAAGCGACGTGGAAAACAAGAAAGAAATAGACGGAAAATGAAAGAAGGAAAAAGAAGACGGAAGGAATTAAAAATGAAGGAGATAAAAGAAAAAAGGAAGAAGCAACGTGGAAAACAAGAAAAAAGGAAGTAAAATAGGAAGAGAGGAAAAATGAATGGAGTAAGAATAAAAAGAAAAGAAGAAAATGGAAGGGAGAAAGAAAAAATGAAGAAAAGAAAAAAGAGGGAGCCAAGGATGAAAGAAGGAAGGGACACAAAAAGGAAAGAAAAAAGGAAGGAAGGAAGAAAAAAGGGCAAGGATAAAGGATGAAATGAGGGAAAGAAAAAAAACGAAGTAAAAAGGGAAAGAAGAAAGAAAAAGAAGGGAAGAAAAAAGAAAGAGAAACGGGAAAAAGAATAATGATGGAGAGAAGAGAAAGACAGAAAAAGGGATGAAAGGAGAAAAAAGAAGGAAAAAGAAAGAACGATAGAAGGGGGAAGGCAAAAAGAAACGGATGAAAGACAAAAAGAAGGGAAGAAAAAATGGAATGAAAAAGAAAAAGAAGAAAAGAATAGAAAAATAAAAGAAAAGGAGTAAGGCAAGATGTAAAGAAAGAGCTCAGAAAGAAAAAAGAGGAAAGAAGAATATGAAGGAAGGAAAAAGAAGGAAGAAAAATGGTAGGAAAGACAGAAGTTAAAAGGAAGCAAGGAATGACGTTAAAGAATAAAGAAGGAAAAATGTCTGAAGGAAAGAAGGTAAGAAGGAAGGAAAAGACAATGTATGAAAAAAAAGTAAGGAATTATAAAAGAAATAAGGAAGGACTGAAAAAAAGGAAGAGAAAAAGGAAGGAAGAAAAGAAGGAAGGAAAATAAAGAAAGGAAGTAAAGAAGCAAAGATGGAGGGAAAAGATAAATAAAGAAATGCAGGAAAGACTAAATAATGAAAAAAGGAAGAAAGATGAAAAAAAGAGGAAGGGATGGCGGATATTGAAGGAAAGAAAACATGGAAGGAACTAATGGAAAAAGAAAGAAAAAAGTGAAATAAGTAAAGAAATAAGGAAGGAAAGAGGGAAAAAATGAATGGAAAATGGAAAAAGAAAGAAAAAAGGAAAGAAAGAAAAAATAAGGATAAAAAGAAAAAATGAAGGAATGGAAAAAAGGAAAAAGGAAATAAAGAAGAAAAGAAAAAAGAAATGATGAAAGGGTAGAAGTTAAAAGGAAGAATGGCGGGTAGGATAAACGGAATGGAGGAAAGAAATTAGGAACGAACGAACAAATGGACAAGGAAAGAAACGACAATTGAAAGAAAGGGAAAAGAAGAAAAGAAAAAAGAAAAGAAGGAAAAATGGAAGAAGGGAAAAACAAAACGAAAAAGAAAATAATTATAAAGTAAAGAAGAGCAAAGAAGGGAGAAAATAATGAATAGACAAAAAAATGAATAAAAGATGGTAGGAAAAACGGAAATAAGGTAAGAAAGAAAAAAGAGAGGAACGAAAAAAGAAAGAAAGAAAAATGGAAGGAAGGGAAAAGAATATAAAAAGAAAAAGGAAATCAAAGGAAAAAAGAAGGAAAATTGATGAAAAGATGAAAAAAAAAACGAATAAAAATGGAAGAAAGTATAAAAAAAACATACCTGTGTAGCTTATAAATGTAAAAAGAAGTAATTGATTGGTTTATTCGTTTTTTACGGCTTATCAACCCATTCCAGATTATTTAAAACCAGACAATATTTTTATATTGTAATTATTTTTTAGGTCAGTTAATAATTATTTAGTGATACAAATTTTACTAATTAACCCATTGCTGGGGTTAGAGGAGGTACATTCATACTGTTGCAAGGGAATATAACATGTCCAACTTCAATTGGATATCTGCTCTCCTATTAAGAATTCAGAGTCATTATCCATTACACCACCTTCACATCCAAGCTCACAGCACTTGGTATTCCCAACCGGTCACCTATCTAGATAACTACTAGACTCGACGTTGCTTAAATTCGGTAATCGTACGGGTACAGTTGTTTCAAATACGAGGGTCACTCAATAAATAAGGTGAATTTTTCGGTATAACGACTTCTAATACAGATATAAACTTACTTTTTTTTTAATTTTCCTTCACTTCTTTTTCAAAAAGATTTGATTTTTTTTTTTTTTTTTTTTTTTTGCAGATTGAAAAAAATACTTTGATAGTTTTGGAGATTCTTAAAGACGGTCCGACCAAGAAACATGCTCCAGGTTATCACGTTTTTGGTTGCTGAAGGGTGCAAACCAGATGAAATTCATAGGAAAATGTCATCTGTGTATGGTGCCACATGTTTCGCAGCTCATCAGTGAGGCTAGACATATCCACTTGCTTCTGGCCGGTATCGAAAATTCGACCGATTTGGTGTCAGTCAGAGTCTCTACTCCCTAAGCCATCGGCGCATGGGGTCAGAGAAGGGAAATTTTAACATCTTGTATGTAAGGAGTGTATACGGACGCCAGTCACCGAGAGAACTCAATTCATTTCTGAAGAGACACGCTTTATAGCCGAACTGGAAACTGTTTTTGAAATTTTCTTGTCCAGAGAGCTCAATCGTAATGAGAGCATAATATATATATATATATTGATCGTTTAATTCCTTAGTTTCTGTTCATAAGATTAGATCAGTGCACATTTGTATTAAAAAGTGTTGAATACAATTATATTGTAGAACTTCTGAATATATTCCATTTGTAAACGAGTTATTACGCGACCTAGGTTTCTACCATGAGTGGTGTCTTCAGATGATTTGCAATAACTGATGTTACCTTTTACCGTTTTTTTATTTAAGAACCCTCACGTAACGGTGTTTTTTTACAATTTTTTTTTTTGTAATTCCTTGTAATTTTAAAAACTGCGCATTCAAAAATTCCCTGCCACGTGAGCGTTCAAAAGAAAAACACTGTTACGTGATCGTTCCAAAAAAACCGTAAAATCAGTTATTGAAAATCACCTGAAGACAGCACTCATGATCTAGGTCCCGTAATAACTCGTTTGCAAATGAAATATATATATATATATATATATATATATATATATATATATATATATATATATATAACATAGTGATGATCCACGTATACTGTCTTAATATGTATAGGAAAGAATATTAAAAAGTTTTGAATTTAAAAATGTACTTTTTTGGACAGTATTTATTTATTTTTATTATTGTATTTATATTTCAGACCGCCCTCGGTCCTTCATCAGAAACAAGTGATTTTTAAATTTGAATCAGAAACGTATTTCACGATAGCGTCCGAATATTTTTTTTGTGTGTGTTTACATCACGTGGTGTGTTTGTTCACAACATGCAGCACGTCCGTAGAGAAAGTCTGTTTGTTTTAGATAAAAATTTCTTGGAATATCTGAAAAAATATTTTTCAGCTATTGAAATATTTGTAAAGATTCAACACACCTAAGTCCCTATTTAACCCTAGCTTGTGTGTATTTAATTTTAAAATCCAGTATTTTTCTTTCTTTCTGTGTGTGTGTGTATAGAACTAAAATTTGAGTCTATTAGTAAACATTTGCAATTGTCTAAAGTATGATCAGGTTGATTAAAATGGGCTGCAATTGGGGAGTATACATTTTTTGTCGTATATTTAGTTTGTGATTATTGAAGCGAAATCTAAAGCTATTACTGGATTCGCCGATATATCCACTGTTGGGGCAAATTGAGCAGAAGAGAAAGTAGATGATGTTTTCGCTGTCACAAGTAAGGTTTGGTGGGTGTAATTTTATTTTGGTGTTGGGTACAGAAAATGTTTTGTCTGTTATTAAATGCTTACAAATTAAACAGCGAGGCTTCCCACATTTTAAATTCCCTGATACGTTTGTATTATTTAAATATTTGTTAGAAGTGAAGATAGTTGATAGGTTGGGTGTTTGTTTCTTTGCATTTATGGGTGGTTTATCGAAAATGTCTTTGATGTTTTTGTTTGATTGGAAGTTCCTGTAATCATTTTTAAATTTTTGATAAGTGTGTAGGAATATTGATTATGGTTAAAAACCATGGGAATTCGGTTGTTATCTTTTCGTTTTTTGTATGTGAGAAGTGTGCTACGATCTATGTGGATGGTTTTATGTAGTGCTTCCTTTATTATTTTTATTGGATATTTACATTTTAGAAACTGTTTTGTTAGGTTGTTAATGTTGTTTAGAAAATCTGGATGGTCTGAGCATATACGTTTTATTCTAATAAATGAGATGTATACGATAGATTTTTTTAATTTGAGGGGATGACAGCTGTTAAAGTGTAGAAATTTATGTTGGTTTGTGGGTTTGTTGTATAGACTGGTGGAAAGTGTGTTTATTTAATTTTACCATAACGTCTAAGAAAGGGGCGGATGTGTATGAGTGTTCCATGGTAAATTTGATTGTATTGGGGAAGTTGTTGCAGAAAGTAAAGAAGTTTTTTCAATTTTTCTAATCCATGAGTCCATATTAAGAAAATATCATCAATGTATCTAAAATAATGTGATGGTTTGTATTGTGAACTGTCTAGATATTCCAAGAAATTTTTATCTAAAACAAACAGACTTTCTCTACGGACGTGCTGCATGTTGTGAACAAACACACCACGTGATGTAAACACACACAAAAAACAATATTCGGACGCTACCGTGAAATACGTTTCTGATTCAAATTTAAAAATCACTTGTTTCTGATGAAGGACCGAGGGCGGTCTGAAATATAAATACAATAATAAAAATAAATAAATACTGTCCCAAAAAAGTACATTTTTAAATTCAAAACTTTTTAATATTCTTTCCTATATATATATATATATATATATATATATCCAAGTGAATAAGGAACGAAGAAAATTGTAACGTTCAAAACATTCATTTAAAACAAAGCCCAATATAAAAATAGAGCAATGAATAGTTTACTTGAATGGTATTTCAATTACTATTATTGACATCTGTGCAAGAGTGTATTGAACAACAGAAAATCTTCGATCCCTTCTGTATTCAATCAGTTTGAAGTCACATCCACAGCAGACAAGGTCGAGTGCTTTGCTCACAAATTCTCATCCAACTCAACAATTGACTCGTCTGGAGTATTCCCACCCAATTTCTCACCTAGAAAGTTTCACACACACACACACACACACACACACACACACACACACACGTGTATATATATATATATATATATATATATATGTATCGAGGCAGCAGCTAATTTTCTAAACATATACTGTTAAATATAACAGACAATGAATGTCTATTATGTTTAATCATGAGCCGTTCTAAACATTTTGACTGTAATTTCAGTTGAAAATAAAGACAAAAATCTCCAACATTTGGATAATTTTTTATTAAGTGGGTTCTAAACTTTCGGCTCACATGAAATTTATTTTCACCTGTAGTTAAAGCCAAAATACGATGTTTAGAACGGCTCATGATTAAACATAATAGGCATTCATTGTCTCTTATATTTAACAGTATATGTATAGAAAATTATCTGCTACCTCGATACACTATATATATATATATATATATATATATATATATATATATATATATATATATATATATTCTAAACATATACTGTTAAATATAAGAGACAATGAATGTCTATTATGTTTAATCATGAGCCGTTCTAAACATCGTATTTTTGCTTTAATTTCAAGTAAAAATAAAGACAAAAATTCTCCAACATTTGGATAATTTTTTATTAATTTGGTTCTAAGCTTTCGGCTCACATGAACCATCTTCAGAGAGGTTATTAAGACGGTAATACAAATGTTGGAGAATTTTTGTTTTTATTTTCACCTGAAATTAAAGCCAAAATACGATGTTTAGAACGGCTCATGATTAAGCATAATAGACATTCATTATCTCTTATATTTAACAGTATATGTTTAGAAAAAAAAAATATATATATATAGAGAGAGAGAGAGAGTGTGTCGAGGAAGCAGATAATTTTCTAAACATATAATGTTAAATATAACAGACAAAATGAATGTCTATTATGTTTATTATGTGAGCCGAAAACTTAGAACCAACATAATAAAAATATCCAAATGATGGAGAAGTTTTGTCCTTATTTTCATCTGAAATTAAAGCGAAAATACGATGTTTTGGACGGCTCATGATTAAACATAATAGGTATCTATTTTCTGTTTTATATATATATATATATATATATATATCAGCTATTGGGCGTGTATAATAATAATATACACGCTAAAAAGTTTGCCTCCTTCTACTGAGTGCCCATAGAATCGCCGACTGATGCCAATTCGGTCGGATTTCAATCCTGGGTAAAAGTCATTCAGCTGTTTAACCGAACTGATGAGCTGTAATACAGTGAAACAGTCGGATGACTATTTACGCTCTCACACCCTGACTGATCACTCTGGAAGAATGGTAGACTTTGAAAAACAGTAGCTACTCTAGCAACTACGTATCGTTCATTCAACAATGAATTAGAACACTCTCAGCTATTGGGCGTGTATAATGATAATATGACTATATATGTATATATATAACCTCATCTTTCGTCTCTAACATAATCTCTTAGATTGACTCCCATAAGACAGGTGTAGGTGATGGAATTCAAGTGAGTGTCCTAAAGAAATGTGCCCCGATTGGCTCACTCTTAGATTTTCGATTTTGTTTGCTCTACTTTCGCATTGAGTGCTTTGTGTACACTGCTTTCGTATTGAGCCCTTTATTGTTAAGGTTTTCGTCTTGGGGTTTTTATCTTTCTGACGAAAGACAACCCTATTAAAAATCGGTAAAAAAAAAGGAGTGGTTCGATTTTAATCAAATTTGATACACTTATAGGCAAAGGCATAAGAAACGATATTCAGAAGTTTCAAGGTTGCAGTTCTTACAATAGTGCAGAAAATCGATAATATATATATATATATATATATCAGGCAAGATGTTTTTGTGTGTGTCTGTTTATCTGCCTGTATGTCTATTTTTTTCAGCCCTTTTATTTTAGTTTTTGCTTCGGGTTTGACTCTAAGTAGGTATAATTGTAGTTCTTAGTCTCAGCCATGATACCATTTACTCAGAGGACTTATTTAGCCTTCAAAATTCAGTTTGCGACGAAAACAACTTATTTGATATCGATACCAGGAAATCAAAATTTGACTTACATCCATTCATTTTTCTTTCAGTCTACAGTTTCGCTTTAACTGGAAACAACTATTGCTTTTTAGTCTTTCGTGCCAACGTCGAAAGCGTCTGAGCTCCAGGACCATGGATTAGTTTTAAAGCTTTCATTACACTCGAGCAATGCCGGGCTATACTGCTAGTTATATATAAATATATCGTGTATTTGGGCAACAATCTCTCTTTTATGTAGGTTTCAATAAATATGACACACATGTTATTATCATGAAGATTTTTAGATAATTTTTCATGTGTTATGATTTTTTTTATTTTCGGAACTCATATTATATAAGAATTGTCAAAACGTTTTTTTTATTTTCGAGTGCTTTCGGCTATACTTTTAGCCATTAGCAAGAATTAATTTTGTTTTTCTTTTTAGCAAACAAAACTTGAAAACCTGCTTATAGTGTCTTCATTTTAAAAAGACGCGGTTCGGAGTTAAAATGCATTTTTAAAAGAGAATCACATTTGGGTATACACAAAAAATAAATTAAAAGCTTAGATACGTTTTCTCTGTCTTCCAACAAATGGCGTTCCCAGAATTGCGTGCGTGTATTTCAAGACTGTATCTCATCTGTAAGGAAGGATTATAAGCAGTCTTAAAATTCAGAATATGCCATTTCGCCAAAGTGTAAACAATTTTGTTTTTCACAGCGTTAAACATGTCGGATTTCGTGCCAAAGAAAATGTATTTACGGGGAATTTTACTGCACTACCTCATTGAAAACAAAATTTGCGACTGAAGCACACCGCATTTACAGTTCTTTTATGATACCATTCTTAATTCTCCTTAGGGCTATTTACCCTGTGTGAGAACATCCTTACGGTGTCCTTACGAAACTTCGAAGACGGCATGAATCTGCTCAGTTAAAGAAAGAAACTATTTGTACATATCAACACCCCATCTCCACCCTGACATCAACCACTTTAAGATAAAAACTTGCTTGCCAAAGTAAATATTATCACAATTAAACACCATATATATATATATATATATATATATATATATATATATATATATAAGTGGTTTAAACCTGTGGCTATATATTCCACAGTTTGATATTTACTTTTAAAAATTACTCAATACGGAAATAGAGCATAAATATGTAGTTATTATTAATATTATTATGTTGTCATTTTTCATCATATTTTGATACCTGCTATGGTCGCACTACTGTGGTCTTTCACTGCAAGAATAAAGCCTTCAGTTTTAGACTTGTTTTATCTGGTTTTTTATTATTATGTTGTCATTTTTCATCATATTTCGATTTATGCTATGGTTGCATTACCCACCAAGTCTGTGGGAAGATCTGGTCTGTTTTTCATTTGTTCTATCTTTTGCGCAATCCAATCTACTTCTTTGTTATGTTCTTTAGGGCAAGCCCATATTTTTTACCAAACCTGTACAATCTCTACCATTTTGAGGAGAGTTACTGTCACTTCTATTCTTTGTTTACCTATTTCCCTGCAAAATTTCTTTGCCTCGATTTGAAGGATCTTGTTCTGTCTGTAGATTCTTAATCTTTTCTCATAGCGTCTTATTCTTTGATTCTTCAGTTGTATTGTTTGCTTTATTTTTTCCCGGGTTGATAGGACTTCATTTTCATTTCTAACATTGTATTTTCTTTCGACTCTCCTGCTTTTTTTAGTTTTTGCATATATTTCTCTTGCCAGTTCATCAATTACTGATAATTCACTTCGTTTTTTGGGGGATTTTTTTCTACTCTTGTTTTTCAAGTGTTGAAGTCCTTTGGCTTTTTTATGTGCTGTATTTAAATAGTATAGCCAGAATTTAGGACTTTTATCTATTCCTGGAGATTTCCAGTTGTGTGCTTTTTTCAGTGTACATTT
>JBBBDQ010000684.1:0-85000 GCA_037127315.1 Ascarosepion bandense | reverse complement strand
GAATAGAAACATTGAAATAAAATAAGTTCATATTTGTGCATGTATTTTTTTTAAATCTACGGTTTTTTATTTCATAATATTTAAATGTATGCCCTTTAAAAATATTGCTAAGTGTACAGTCATATTTTCCTTTTTATCCAAGGTGTGCCTTTGCTTAAAAAGCGTGAGAAATACTGCAATAACAGGAGAGTTTCACAACGACAATAAACATATCAATCATACAACCGTATGTTATTTGTACATATAGACACATTTTCTGTTATTTATGTGAATTAGGCTTCTCAATCCTAAATAAAAAAATAAAAAAAGTAACAAAAATGACAACGCTAAACAGGAAAAGAAGACATCGTATATTCAACCAAACATTAAAGAAATCGCAAAAAATACCAAGCCCAGGTTTCACACTAAATAAGCTGCACAAATCGTTGAATAGAAACATTGAAATGAAATAAAATAAGTTCATATTTGTGTGTGTGTGTTTTTTAAATATATTTTTTTATTTTATAGTTAAATGTGTAGTCTTTAAAAATATTGCTAAGTGTACCGTTATGTTTTCATTTAATCCTAGGTGTGCCGTTGTTTAAAAAATGTTGAAAAAATACTGGTCGAAATTTTTTTTTCAAATTACAATTATTTTCGTCTTTCTTGCTATTCCTCGTTTTTTTCTTTTTTTTGCTTTTTTTCTCTCCTCCGTCTAAATTTTCTTTAAATTCTTACTGCCTTCTCTTTTCGTTCTCGTGTGTCTAATGTCTTTGTCTCTCTCTCAGTTTGTCTTCTTTTTAGCTCGTTCGTTCAACTCGGGTCTTTTCATTTTTCTCTTCTTGTTTTCTTTTCTTTTTTTTTATACTTTTGTTGCCTATTTCTCCTTCTACTTCCTTTTCGTCCGTTTGCTTTTCTTCTTCTTATCTAATTTCTCTTCTTTTTTTTTCTAACTTTGCATTTGTTTTTTGTTTTTTCTACTTTTTTTCCATTTTTTTTCCCCTACTTATTTTTTTCTTTCTTGAACATTTACTTTCATCTTTTCTTCTCGTTCATCTATTTTTCATTCTCCTTCGTTTTCTGTTTACCTGCATCCAATTACTTTCTGTTTATACTTTTTTTTTTATCTAGACCATTTTTTTCTAGTTCCACTTTTTCGTTCGTCAACTTCTTTTTTTCTTTTTTTCATTTTACCGTTCGTTTTATTTCTGGTTGCTTTCGTTTTGTCTTCTAGTTATATTCTTTCTTTTTGTCGAATTGTTTCTTTCTTTTTTTTTTCGTTCTATTTTTTTTCGTTCTATTTTTTTTTTCGTTCTATTTTTTTTTCGTTCTATTTCTTTTTCGTTCTATTTTTTTTTCGTTCTATTTTTTTTCGTTCTATTTTTTTTTTCGTTCTATTTTTTTTCGTTCTATTTTTTTTCGTTCTATTTTTTTCGTTCTATCTTTTTTTAATTTCTTTCTGCAATTTTACATTTTTTTCTTCCGTTTTATTTTTTTTTTTTAATTTTCATTTGTTTACTTTTTCTACTTTTGTTTCTTTTTTTTTTTTTTTTTTTTTTGTCCGCTCGTGGATTATCTATTCTCGTTCCTCAGATTTTCTCTCGTCTGTTTTCTACTTTATTTTCGTCCATATAAAATCTCTCTTTTACTTCATCTACTTTTTTTTCTTTTTTCATCGTCTCTTCCTTTTTTTCTCGACTATCTTTTAGTTTCTTCACTTCCCGCTCGTCTATATACATCTACCTTTCCACTTATTTCTCTTTTTCTTGACTGTCTTCCATTTATTTCATCACTCATATATCTCCCACAACTTCAGTCAGTTAAGTGCTATACATGATACACGCTTTCGGCAATCGTGTCTCAAAAGAGTCATGACTGACTGGGCAGAATATTATCCCGCTGTAGGTTGCCATTACATTCTGCGGTAGACTGATTGCCAGCCAAGGCTATAGAACTCAATCTGTCCTGCCATTTAACTCATAGCTGAAGGGAGAAGAGATAGATTATATTACAGTATTATATTAAGTATAATTAATGGGGGATCATTTTATTACCTCATAACAATAGAAAACCGGTCCCCCACTTTATGTTCAGTAGAAGTTTTACTTATGTTTTCAATTATTATATTCAGTCAGTCAGTTAAGTGCCATACGTGATACACGCTTTAGGCAATCATGTCTCGAAAGAAACATGACTGACTGGGTAGAAGATTATCCCGCAGTAGGTTGCCATTGCTTTCTGCGGTAGACTGGTTGCCGACCAAGGCTATAGAACCCAATTTGTCCTGTTATTTGACTCATAAGCTAGAAGGGGAAGAGCAGTATTATATTACTATGTAGTAATTAGTGGGGGACAGTTTATTATTTCATAACAATATAAGACTGATCCCCCACTTTATACCCAGTAGAAATTTTAATTATATTTCTATTACATACAGTCAGTCAGTTAAGTGGCATACGTGATACACGCTTTAGGCGATCATGTCTCGAAAGAGACATGACTGACTTGGCAGAAGATTATCCCGCAGTACGTTGCCATTGCTTTCTGCGGTAGACTGGTTGCCGACCAAGGCTATAGAACCCAATCTGTCTTGTTATTTATCCCATAACTGGAAGAAAGAGACGGATTAATACATTTCCCAAGGGTATTTGCGCGTAAGTGAATGCATTGAATATCAACTGGAATTCGAACCCGGCTCTCCGATTTGTCGTTTCGAGTTGGTATCTACTGCACCATAACGCACATCCGACTGTTTTCCACTTCATTCGCATCAGTCAACCTTTCTCCTTCTTGTCTGTCTGTATTATTCTCTTCTTCGTGTCTGTTTACTTTCTTTTCTCTTCCTCTTTTTCGTTTCTTCCTTTCGCTTCCTTGATCATTCTTCCCTTTGTCTTGTCCGTCTACTTCCTTCCTTCCTTCCTTCCTTCCTTCCTTCCTTCCTTCCTTCAACCTTCTACGTTTTCTCCTCTATCTACGTTCTTCTTTCTTTTATTCCGTCTTCTCTTGTAGCGGATAAGAAATTAATTCAAATCAACTCTCGTCTTCACTTTTACAAAAATTCACAACGATGTGTGAAATCCTGGTTTTCCCAAATAGAAAAGGGATTGACCATGTGCTGAACAAAAAAATCGAAACTAGATTTAGCAAGTAGATGCTAAAATGATTTTGACCAATGGAGGCGACTTGTAAGAGTTGAAAGGACTTAGCGATCCAGTGCAAAATTCAAAAGGACATATAAATGACTTCGCGGCGTCAGAGACCGAGGGATGGGAGCAGCGAAAGAGAGACACACATCTAAACTGTAACTTCAAACTTCAAGCGACCCCGGACATTGTTCTCTTTCTCTTTCTCTTTATCCCTTTCAACAATTACTACTACGAACATTTTATACGAACTCTACCCTTAATCCCTTAATAATGTTTCTAATTGAACATTAACTCCTACAACTTATGTTAGTCTTTCCCTTTAATAAATTTATATTTTAAAATGCAAAATGTATATTTTATTCTTCTTACTCTATTCCACACAATTCCACACATTCCAACCTGCCGACAACCATCCCTCTGATGATGAAAAATCTTCTGATGATTATAACTCTGCATAAAACTTGTAAGATATAGGGGGTTTGGTTAAGTCTGACACAAGGCAGAATCAAAGAAACATTAACCAGCTCCCTACGCTACAATCTCTCCCATTCTAGCACGAACATCCCAGTGGTGAAAAAACTGGCTGGTTACATCCTTCTTCTTCTTCTTCTTCTTCTTCTTCTTCTTCTTCTTCTTCTATGTGCCTTGTCCTTTCAGGACGTAGGCGATTATGGCTTTCTACATCTCCCTATCCCTGGTGGCGCTTAGCACGCTTTCTCCTGTTACACCACGCAACCCCCTTTATGTCATCTACCTGCTCAGGCCGTCGAAATATATGATCCGCTCCTTTCCCCTCTCTCTTTTTCCCTCTATCTGGCCTGTTAGTATCAAGTTATCCAAGCCCTCCTTCCTCATTGCATGTCTCAGGAACTTTAACTGTCTTTTCCTGATGCTCAGTATTAATTTCTTTTTATCCTGCGCACAATCATAGCTACATCCAATGCCTCTAAAAACAAACTTGTTACATGCCATAAAACCCGATCAGAATTACTGCCAGTCACGATAAACGGATGTTCTGTAGCCGAAAGGAAGTTGGTTAATGTTTCTTTGGGTCGGCCTTGTGTCACACTTAACCGAACTCCCTACAGCTTAGAAGTTTTATGCAGAATTATCATCATCAGAATTATCAGGTTTTCATCATTCTCAGACGGTTGGTTGTCGGCAGGTTGGAATATGTGGAATTGTGTGGAATAGTGTAAAAATATAATATAGAAATTTATTAAAAGGAAAGAATAACACAAGTTGTCGAAGTTAATGGGCAATTAGAAACATTATTAAGAAGTTAAGGGTAGAGTTCGTGCTCAATGATAAAGTTATGGGTAGAAAATTTCGTAGTAGTAGTTGTTGAAAGAGTATACGCGTACGTACGTACGTATGTATGTATTGAGTAGGAATGTCTTTGGATGGAGAAGTAGAAGTAAAAGGAATCAGCAGAAGGAAGAAGAAGGAGGACAAATGGGGAGGGTCAGCTTGAAGCCTCTCTCGTTACATTTTAGTGTCGTCTTTGCTGCTTCCATCCCTGACTGACTTGACTGAGGCCGAGGTCATTTATATAGTCATTTTTGAATTTAGCGAAGTCCTCAAATCTTACAAGTCGCTCCCATTGGTCAAAAATCTATTTAACACCTACTTGCGAAATCTGGTTTCAACCTTTTCTTTAAACACATGGTCAATCCTTTTTCTAGTTGGGAAAAACCAGGATTTTACACGTCATTGTGAATTTTTGTAAAAGTGAAGAAGAAGGTTGATTTTAATTATTAATTTCTTATTCACTACAGTTCCATCAAGAAGGTACCATGCTTAAGATGATATTGGGCCTCACACTCACATCTGATTTCAAGTGGAACATACGATTAATTGGTAAAAAGGCAGGTAAAATGATGGTTTTCCTGTACCACTCCTCATGCTAACTTTTACCTTTACATGATTCAGATAAGACTAAAAATGGAGACTTCTTCTTCATGGACCGTGTCCCTTCGGGACGTAGGTGATCATAGCTTTCCACTTGGCTCTGTCTCTTGTCACTCTCAGTAATTTTTTCTCTAGTTACTCCTGCTAAACCCTGCTCCGCAATCCATTTGCTCAAGCCCATAAATCTGGAATATAACTGGATAAAAACTGTCATGGTCACAAAATGGGGGATCAGTTAATATAATGATTATAATAGAAAACTGACCCTCGACTTTATATCCACATTGTAATTTCTAATTTGTTGATCAAATTCCGATTAGGAATGAATCCACCACTTCTCATTACTGATTAGCTACACAGTCATGTCTTTTAGTTTTATTTCTCCTTCTTCATGTGCCATGTCCCTTCAGGACGTAGGCATTCATGGACTTTCACTTGGCTCTGTCTCTTGTCGCTCTCAGTAATTTTTTCTCTTGTTACTCCTGCCAAACCCTGCTCCGCAATCCATTTGCTCAAGCCCGTAATTATGGAATATAAATAGATAGACACTATAATGGCCAGAAAGTAGGGGATCAGTTTATGTACTGATTATAATAGAGAATTGATCCCCCACGTTATATCGACATTATAATTTCTAATTTGTTGATCAAATTCTGATTAGATATGAATCCACCACTTTTCATTACTGATTAGCTACACAGTCATGTCTTTTAGTTTTATTTCTTCTTCTTCTTCATGTGCCGTGACCCTTCAGGACGTAGGCGATCATGGACTTCCACTTGGTTCTGTCTCTTGTCGCTCTCAGTAATATTTTCTCTTGTTACTCCTCCCAAACTCTGCTCTGCAATCCATTTGCTCAAGCCCATACATCTAGAATATAAATGCACAGAAACTATTATGGCCACAAAGTAGAGGATCAGTTTATATACTGATTATAATAGAGAATTGATCCCCCACTTTATATCCACATTATAATTTCTAATTTGTTTATCAAATTCTAATTAGGTATGAATCCACCTCTTCTCATTACTGATTAGCTACACAGTCATGTCTTTTAGTTTTATTTCTTCTTCTTCTTCATGTGCCGTGACCCTTCAGGACGTAGGCGATCATAGACTTCCACTTGGTTCTGTCTCTTGTCGCTCTCAGTAATTTTTCATGATTTTCGTCAATCTTACTTTCTTATGTTTATGCTTTTTTTCGCTCGAGTAATGTTTTCTTTTTCATTCGTTTATTTTTTTCTTTCATTCATTTTATTAAATGAGCAAAAAGGAACAAATATATTAAAGAAGCGAATGACAAATTTATATGAGTGAAAAGAAAGAAATAGTAAACAGAAGAGAAAGAAGAAAAATTAAATAAAATGAAAAGAAACAAAAACAAAACAGAATAAGAAAAAAGAAAAAAATAAGACGAGGAAAAGCAACCAAAATCTTATTCTACAGAAAGATGCTGGGGATACCATGGACTATTCACTGACGAGATTTAGGAAAGGATTGGCACAAAAAGGAATCTGATAGTTAACATGAGGAAGAGACAGCTGAAGGTTTTGGGACATGTAAAGAGGAAGGAGGACTTGGAGAACATGATGCATACGGGACAGATAAAGGGGAAAAGAGATAAGGGAAAGCAATGCACAACATGCCCGATAGACTTGAGCAGATGGATCGTGAATCGGAGACTGAGTGAAATAACAGGAAAAGGGACATTAAGAGAGATAAGGAATAGTAAAGGTGGAGGTCCATGATCGCCTAAATTTTGAAGGTACATGGCACACAGAAAAAGAAAACAACTTTTAAACTGACGGGTTTGTACAACTTTTATTTACTAATTGTTTCGATCAGCAATGATCGTAAATTTATATTTTTTTGGAAAAATTAGCAAGTTCAGTACAGTAAAACGGTAGCTAACCATGAAAGTCTAGCGTCAATTTCAGAATCAGCACCATCAAATAAGCTAAAATATATGTTTTAATTCTTGGCACCAAATATCGTGTTGACCAGTGTAATAAGATGGAATAAAAGTAGTCATAAAATATTAATAAAAGGTTGAGATAAAAAGCAAGAATAATGAGATTGAGTAAAAGTACTAATAAAAAATTAATAAGGGGTTGGGTTATAAAGCAAGAATTATAAGATGAAATAAAAATTGGTCATAAAATAATGATATGGGGTTGAGATAAAAAGCAAGAATTATAAGACGTAATGAAAGTAGTCATAAAATTTTCATAAGGGGTTGAGATAAAAAGCAAGAATAATGAGATTGAATAAAAGTACTCATAAAATATTAATAAGGGGTTAGGATATAAAGCAAGAATTATAAGATGAAATAAAAATTGGTCATAAAATAATGATATGGGGTTGAGATAAAAAGCAAGAATTATAAGACGTAATGAAAGTAGTCATAAAATTTTCATAAGGGGTTGAGATAAAAAGCAAGAATAATGAGATTGAGTAAAAGTACTCATAAAATATTAATAAGGGGTTGGGATATAAAGCAAGAATTATAAGATGAAATAAAAATTGGTCATAAAATAATGATATGTGGTTGAGATAAAAAGCAAGAATTATAAGACGTAATGAAAGTAGTCATAAAATTTTCATAAGGGGTTGAGATAAAAAGCAAGAATAACGAGATTGAATAAAAGTAGTCATAAAATATAATATGAGGTTGATATAAAATGCAAGAATTATAAGATGTAATAAATGTAGATATAAAATATTAATAAAAGGTTGAGATAAAAATGAAAAAATTATAATATGGAATAAGGCTAAAAGTAAAATAATAATAGGGGGTTTTAATAGAACACAAGAATACAAAGACGGTTTAAAATTAGGCATAATATAATAATAAAGGTTTGATATCAAAATCATGAAATGTGAATGTAATAAAACTAGTCAGTCAGTTAAGTGCCATACTTGGGCGATCATGTCTCGAAAGAGACATGACTGACTGGACAGAAGATTATCCCGCAGTAGGTTGCCATTGCTTCTGCAATAGACTGGTTGCCAGCCAAGGCTATAGAACCCAATCTGTCTTATTATTTGACTCATAGCTAGAGAGGGAAGAAATGTATTATATTATTTAGTAGTAATTAATGGGGGATCAGTTTATTACTTCATAACAATATAAAACTGATCCCCCACTTTATGCCCAATAGAAACCTTAATCAATTTCTCAACGATTATATTCAGTCAGTCAGTTAAGTGCCATACGTGATACACGCTTGGGCGATCATGTCTCGAAAGAGACACGACTGACTGGACAGAAGATTATACCACAGTAGGTTGCCATTGCTTTTTGCAGTAGACTGGTTGCCAGCAAATGCTATAGAACCCAATCTGTCCTGCTATTTAACCCAAAACTGGAGGGAAGAGGTAGATTAATACCTTTCCCAAGGGTATTTGCGCGTAAGTGAATGCAAGGAATTCAGCTGGAATTCGAACTCGGCTCCCCGATTCCTCGTTCCGAGTCGATATCGACTGCACCACAACGCACATCCTAGTAATACGTTAATAATAGAGAGTTGAGATAAAAATCCAGAATAATAAATCTGAATAAGGCCAAACATAATATATTATTAAGTTTCGGAATAGCAACCAATAATAATTAATGGAATAAAACTAGTAATAAACAAATACTATATTGAATCCGTAGCAAAATCTACTGCTAAGAAGATTGGGTCACTATGTCGATCCAGGATGTTTTTTCCACCTGAATCCATCCTGCATATATACAAGTCAACCATCCGTCCGTGCATGGAGTACTGCTGCCATTTATGGTCAGGTGCCCCTGCCGTTCTCCTCAGTGTTCTTGACAAGCTCCAAAGGAGAGTCTGTAATGTGATAGGTACTGATCTGGCGACTCGACTGCAGCCACTTTCCCATCATCGAAATGTGGCCTCCCTCTTCTATAAATACTTTCATGGCTTCTGCTCGGATGAGCTTAAGTCACTGTCAGGTTAGCCAAACGCAGACGACAATTCTACTCCTGCAGCTTCCTCTCTCGCACTTCCCGCCTGTGGAACTCGCTCCCGTATTCTTGCTTACCTGACGGCTACGACCTCCAGAAATTTAAAAGCAAAGTTAATACTCACCTACTAACCACTGGACTCTAGCTCTCTCCCCTCCCCTGTATAATCTTCACTTTCTCTCTGCCCATGTATCTGTCATTGCACCTGCTCAGCTTTCTATTGTTCCTTTCTAACTAGCTTGTACTCCTCACTCTTTTCTAATTAATCTTTCTACATTTATGTAACCCCCTGCACATCAGTGGCGTTTCAGCCTTGCTCGGGGTGAAATGATGAAAAAAAAATATTAGAGGGTTATGCTAAACAGTGTTATTTCTAACGATTTTTTACTATAAAAATACATTGGAAATGAGGGAGAAGAACATTGTCAGTGGTCAGGAATGAAGGAGAGAAATACTGATAGAACAGTGTTAATATATTTTTAATGAACGGCACCGCTGATGATTTTATATATAAATGTCTAGTGAAAAGAGCGCTGGATTGCTATGTGATGTCAGTTCTTCAATACGGCAGTGAATGCTGGACAATATCATCGAAAATGAGGACAAAACTTGAAGCAGCGGAAATGTGGTTCTACAGAAGGATGCTGCGGATATCGTGGACTGAGAATGCAAGCAACGATGAGGTGTTGGAAAGAATGGCAACAAAAAGGAAATTAATGCTGAGCATCAGGAAGAGACAACTGAAGTTCCTGGGACATGCAATAAGGAAGGAGAGCGTGGAGAACCTGATACTGATTGGCCAGATAGAAGGAAAAAGAGATAGAGGAAGGCAACGGATAACGTATTTGCAGGGCCTGATCAGGGGGATGACAGAACGGGGGTTGCGAGGTGTAACAGGAGCAAACATACTAAGATCCACAAGGGATAGGGAGAGATGGAGAACCATGATCGCCTACATCCTGAAGGGACAGGGCACATAGAAGAAGAAGTATATCAAGAAGAAATGTAATGTTGCTTTTTCTTCTTCTATGTGCAGTGTATCTGCATGACGTAGGTGATCATGACTCTCCACATCCTTCTATCCCTTGTCGCGCTTAATACCCCTCCTCCTGTTATTTCACTCAGTCCTGCTTCACGATTCATCTGCTCAACTCTATCACGAATGTTTTGCATTACTTTCCCTTATCTATCTTCCTCTCTATCTGTCCAGTGTACATCAGATTTTCCAAGCCTTCCTTCCTCTTTACATGTTCCAGAAACTTCAACTGTCTTTTCTTGATGTTAAGTATCAGTTTCCTTTTTGTGTCAATCCTCTCCCAAATTTCGTCATTGCCCGCGTGATCCATTCATGATATCCCCAGTATTCTTCTGTAGAATAAGATTTTGGTTGCTTCAAATCTTTCCTTCATGTTTGATGATTTTGTTCAGCATTCACTGTCATATTAAAGGACAAACATCACACAACAATCCAGTCCTCTCATCTTTATCTCCAGCGAAATTTTCATGTCTCTTAATACTCTACTCAGCTTCTGGAATGCATCTTTTGCCATGCCAATACCTTTTCGGATCTCCGTATCGCACTCTCCGTCTTCCGTTATAACACTTCTAAGGTATTTAAATTTTTGCACCCGTTTGATTTTAATATCCCCAACTTGTAATTTGCATTTAGGGCTCCTTTTGTTTACTGATTACCATGCATTCAGTTTTCTTATAGTTTATTTGTAGTTCATTTTTTCTGCTTTCTTTAACTACTTCCTGTCGAAGGTTTTGTAGTTTCTTTACTGGAACTGCTATCATCACTATGTCATCTGCGAATCTTAAAATGCGATGACGAATCCTGGCAGATCTTCTAGATCTCTCAGAATTGTTTCTCTTATGCAATCAATTTAAAAATGTTCGCATCTCAATTGCTGTTAAAATTTCAATTGTGTCGTAATATCTAAAATGAAAAAAACAAACACTCGGATTAAAATGCACACAAAAGTCTACAAGTAAAACTTTCAGAAAATGACATTTAACGACATTGAGATGGACGATCGATGGAGACACACAGAGGATCTGAAATTTGTTGTTTATATTGACTCGATGAAACTCGAATGAATTACTAATGAGAAATCGTTTACATAGATGGTGTTAAATTTTTTTTTTTTTATTTTAGTTCTTTTTGGAAATCGATTTCTTTCTCCGCAGAAGGCGATTTGACGAACAAAAAAGTATTGTTCAGAAACTGATAAATAGGATTTTGCGAATCCTACAAAAAGACATCGCTGAGTAAAATACTAAATTTGTTAATGAGAAAAAAAAGCAAGTACAAAAAAAACAAAAACGAAACACAAACGAAAACACGCAGATTTGCGAAATTTCTGCTCCGAAAAAAGAAAGTATCTTTCTGTATACTAAACAGACTTGACTCGACACATTTGATAAACAATATTAACAGGATTAAAATACATATATATATATATATATATATATATATATATATATATATATATATATAAGAAAGAGAAACAGAAAGAAAGAAAGAAAGAAAGAAAGAGCATGTTGAATGAATTTCAAAGACAAGTAGGGATGTAAAAATAGATTCTGTATGGTCATTTTACTATTTTTCAATGGTAACATTTTTCAAGTGGATTGAAGCAAAAACATTATACACACACACAAACACGCACACACACACACACACATTATATATATATATATATATATATATATATATATATATATATTCGTATCTATAAACAAACAGTGTTGGAAACATTGAAAAAAGCTCACAAATCATTAAAAATATTAACAGATTATAATAGAGGGTTGAGATAAAAATCCAGAAAAATAAATCTGAATAAGGCCAAACATAATATATTATTAAGTTTCGGAATAGCAACCAATAATAATTAATGGAATAAAACTAGTAATAAACTAATATTAGAGGGTTATGTTAAACAGTGTTATTTCTAACGATTTTTTACTATAAAAATACATTGGAAATGAGGGAGAAGAACATTGTCAGTGGTCAGGAATGAAGGAGAGAAATACTGATAGAACAGTGTTAATATATTTTTAATGAACGGCACCGCTGATGATTTTATATATAAATGTCTAGTGAAAAGAGTGCTGGATTGCTATGTGATGTCAGTTCTTCAATACGGCAGTGAATGCTGGACAATATCATCGAAAATGAGGACAAAACTTGAAGCAGCGGAAATGTGGTTCTCAACCCTCTTATTATTAACAATTATTTAACTTTAGAACTATTTCCTGCATAGTGCAATGGCCCCAATATTTAACAAAATAAGAACAATACATAGAAAACACATTCAGAAACTTACGGTACCCGTATCACTTTATTCACAATGCAAAAAGAACCAACTTAATAAAAAATTATCCAAATGTTGGAGAATTTTTGCCTTTATCTTCACTTGAAATTAAAGCCAAAATACGATGTTTTGATCTGCTCATGATGAAACATAATCGACATTCATTGTCTCTTATATTTAACAGTTTCTGTTTAGAATATATATATATATATATATATATATATATATATATATATATATATATATCAGCATGCAGTGTGGGTATAGAAGAATCCAAAGGAGTATCCTATACATACAGTGGTAGGATAACTCTCTAAGGGAGCTCTAAATGTATATGTATAGAAATACATGTAGAGCAAATATAAGAAAAATTAAAGCAGACACGTTATTTCATGGTGAATCGGAAGTTTAGGCCTATTTCAGGTGAACCATCATCAGCTTCCGTCTTTATTTTACAAAAGATTTTACACGACTGAGTTTCACAAAAACCAAAAAAAAAAAATACAAAAAACGAATAGAAACAACGGTTGCTCCCCTAAAAGGGAAATTTTAAGAAAAAATACATCAGTTCGGCGAACACATACACATATTCATACATAATCATAAATACACGCAACATATAATCAGATGACACGCGTAGTTCGAAGATACATTCGTCTAACATTTAGGTTTCAGACCCGTAGATTTAAAACGTAAAGAAAGTGGGTTAAGTGAGAAAAAGAGAGTGAGAGAGAAAAAGAGAGAGAGAGAGAGGGAGAGCGTTAAAAAGAAAAGGTAAGTATCTTGAAGTGTAAACAAAAAGGGAAGAAGAAAAGAAAAAAAGGAACAGAGGAATAAATTTAAAATAGGAATAAATAATAAAAAATAAAGAACAAAAATATAAATTTAAAATAGGAATAAATAAACGATGATAGAATGAATTTAAAATAGAAATATATATATGTACAAAAGTTTAGTTTCTTTAATAAAGTGCATTCATGTCAAATTTCGTGAGGACACCATTATGATATTCTTACTCGAAATGTCGCCATGTCGAGCGAGAGCATCATAACTGTATCCTCACGAAAATTCAAAGTGGGCATGACTAAGCTCTATTAAAAAGACAAACTCTTTCTACCTATCACCGCTCTATCTACAATCCGATATCGAGCACTTTACGATAAAAAACCTGCTTTCCAGAAGACATTTATTTAGTAATAAGGGCTGAAAAATAATACATTTTTGGCTAAATATTATCACAATGTAACACATACCACTAATTTACTATGCAGGATTCGACCACGCAGGTCTCTTCAGGTCAGCAGAACATCTAGCTGTCTCCCCACTTGAGACAAAATGTTACACAAAGCGTTTTAATATAGTAATCCGAGCCATGTACCTATGTAAAAACTGATTGTCTAATTTTCTCTAGACGAGACTCTACCCTCCGGCATAGCCTCGTTTGGCTTCCTCTCCACCCGGAGGCAGAGGGTCCGACAATGCCAAGCGACTAATCGCTTCATTCAAGAATATTTAGCTGTTTTCCCATTTGAGACAAAATGTGGCACAAGGACTTTTTAATGCGTGTAATCCAAGCCATAGAGATCAGACAAAAAATTGTTTGTCTATTTTTTCCTAGACGAGACTCTACTCTTCGGCATAGCCTCGTCCGGGTTTCTCTCCGCCTCAAAGAAGAAAATCTGACAATCTCATACGGCGTTTGAGCGACTAATCTCTTCATTATACGCAGAATATTTAGCTGACTCTTCATTTGAGACAAAATGTGGCACAACATCTATTTATTATGGTTAATCGGGTAAAAAGTGATTGTCCATTTTTCCAAGACGAGACCCTATCCCTCTGCGTAGCCTCGTCTGTGTTCCTCTCCGCCGGAAGGCAGCGAACCTGACAATGTCAATGTCGCCCAAGCAACTATCGCTTCATATGATTGGTGCCTCTATAAGCCCATGCCTGACGAAAGAGAGGAAAGAACCTCTTCAGTCCCACGGCCGCCGGAACTCCAACAGAATGGGAGGTAAACACACGCTAACGCCCTCAGTCAGTCAGGTTTGTATAATCCTAAAGCATACTTTCATGAATGCTTTCTGGTCTGAGACAATAGCCAGTTTTTCCTCTTTAAACCACCTGCAAACCTTGTCACTAAAACTATACCGCCGGACCTTCCTATGTATACTCCATTTCATGTTAGGACTTCCATCGTTCATTTCCTTCATTTCCCAGTTTTGTATAATCCCAAAACATACTTTCTTCAATGCCTACAACCCATCATATCTTCAGATTTTTCATTCAATAATTTTTTCTGGTCTGGGTATGTGACAATAGCCAGTTTTTTCTCCTAGCACAACCAGCAAAACTTGTAACTAAAACTATACGACCGGACCTTCTTAAATATACACCATTTCATGTTGGGGATTCTATTGTTCATTTCCTTCAATTCCCATAGACTGGGAGGCAAACATACACTAACGCCCTCAGCCAGGTTTGTATAATCCCAAAACATACTTTCTTCAACGCCTACAACCCATCATATCTTCAGATCTTTCATTCAATAATTTTTTCTTGTCTGGATATGTGACACTAGCCAGGTTTTCCTCCTGACACAACCTGCAAACTTTGTCACTAAAACTATACGGCCATACCTTCCTAAGTATGTTGGGGATTCTATTGTTCATTTCCTTTAATTTCCACACGTGGCTGGTGAGTCTGGTACAGTTCCTGTGTCTTTCTAACCTGAATGAAGACTTATGATTATAGCACCTTTGCTCAAAACTGCATCCCACATAAACCATTTTTGCTCAATTAGTTTGACAAGCGCCACTTAACAGATAATTGCCCTTGTCCCTGCAATTACATGAGTTATCACCGTTTTCATTCTGAATGTTAACCTTGGAGTTCTTAGTGTTTTGTCTTTTACAGCTTCATCCCAATTACTGGTGCAGCTGGACCACAATTTCTCTGTATTTCTGTTAAAGGTTTTATGCAATTCAGATGAGCTGGGGAAATGTTTTTTTCATTATTTTAAAAAATACCTTCTCTATATCTATTTTCATCTCGAACTTGAAAGGGGGTGGGGGTTAAACCAAAGCACATTTCTTGATCTATTATTGTTTCGTACCTGTTGTGCATTGTGGTGCAGTGGATATGGGCTCGGAACGAGAAATCGGGGAGCCGAGTTCGAATTCCAGTTGATATTCATTGCATATACCCTTGGCAAATACCCTTGGGAAATGTATTAATCCGTCTCTTCCTTCCAGTTATGGGATAAATAACAGGACAGATTGGGTTCTATAGCCTTGGTCGGCAACCAGTCTACCGCAGAAAGCAATGGCAACCTACTGCGGGATAATCTTCTGCCAAGTCAGTTATGTCTCTTTCGAGACATGATCGCCCAAGCGTGTATCACGTATGCCACTTAACTGACTGACTGTATGTAAAAGAAATATAATTAAAATTTCTACTGGGTATAAGGTGGGGGATCAGTCTTATATTGTTATGAAATAATAAACTGTCCCCCACTAATTACTACATAATAATATAATACAGCTCTTCCCCTTCTAGCTTATGAGTCAAATAACAGGACAAATTGGGTTCTATAGCCTTGGTCGGCAACCAGTCTACCGCAGAAAGCAATGGCAACCTACTGCGGGATAATTTTCTGCCCAGTCAGTCATGTCTCTTTCGAGACATGATCGCCCAAGCGTGTTTCACGTATGGCACTTAACTGACTGACTGATCTGTTGGTTCCTAATAGGTTGAAATACCAACTTCATCGTGCCCCTCTCCTTTCAATGACAACCCATATTCCTCCTTTTTTTCCCTTCAAATATTTCTATAGAAATAGAATCTCTTGATAACTTACACTCAATACCTTTACAGATGAGCTTAATTCCGCTCGCTGGGTGGTTAGACGCGGAATTCACGTACCTCAGTTTAGTATTGGGTTTCGTGTACGAAAAGACAGTATCGTTATTCAGATCAAACTCCACATCTAAATACTGTGCCACTTTTCTCTTCATGTCAACCTCGATATCAAAGCCGAGGTTCTTGAAGATTCTGTACATTGCCTTTCTGATTTTGCCATTTTCTCTTCTACTATAAGGCACCACTTTGAGTCCTTCATCTCTGTACAGCCCGTGGTCATCTATATGCACCAAAGCATAATCCAATTACTTCAGAAACATCTTCACCATCAAACGTCCCTTGTGATACGTCAAAGATTTCTTAATCCATGGTTCTCCATTGTGAAATAGAACCGATTTACGGGAATGCAAAATTACCTCAACCTGTTCCGGTGGTATACTAATAAAGTCCTTAGCATATCGCAAAGCCTTCAGTAAGGATTTCTCCATTATCGAGTGTTAGTGACAAGTTTTGAGGGCTCTGCCTGGGGAAAAACTGACTAATGTCCCACCATACCCAGATCAGAAAAATGTATTGAATGAAAAATCTGAAATTATGATGGAATATAGACATTCATGAAATAATGTTTTGGGAATATGCGAACATGAATTAGGACGTTAGTTTGTGTTGACCTCCCCTTCTGTGAAAATTTCGGAGGCTGTGGAGGTGAGGAGATCCCCACTCGCTTTCGTCAGGCGTGGGCGTAAGGAGACTCCTTACCCTTCGGTCGATGTTCCGGTTATCGTATATGTATATAAGGAAGCGCCTTGAATATGCAGACTGCTGCCTGCTTGAAACCGATTCGGCGGCATTGACACTGACAATGTCATTGCCGTCGAAGTGACTAAGGCAGAGAATCTGACAACCTTCGGGCAGAGAAGAACCCAGACGAGGCTGCACCGAAGGGTAGAGTCTCGTCTGGGGAAAAGTAGACAACCATTATTTGCCCGAGCTATATTGATTGGATGACCCACATTAAAATGGTCTTGCTCCACATTCTATCTCAAGAGAGAAGGCAAATTAATATTTTACTTGCCTGAAGTGATTAGTCGCCAGATTCTCTACCTGAGGTCGGAGAGGAACTCAGATGGCTTTACCAAAGGGTAGATTCCCGTCTGGGAAAAAGGAGACAATCAGTTTTTGCTCGAGCTATATGATTCGAATTACCCACATTAAAAAGGTCTTGTGGCACATTTTGTCTCAAGTGGGGAGTCAACTAAATATTCAGCCTTTGGGCAGAGGGAAACCCAGACAAACCCTGTGTCGAAGGATGGAGCCTCGTCTGGAGAAATGTAGGCAATTAATTTTTGCCCTAGTTATATGGATCGGATTACCTACATTCAAAAGGCATTTTGCCAAATTTTGCCTCAAATATTCTCTTTGCCCAAGGAGACCTGCGTGGTCGGAACCTGGGGAGGAAGTAAGTGGCGTGTGTTTTGTTTTTAACATATTGTTACATCTGCATATTCACTTCATTTTCGTTGGGTGTGCATTGAGCACATTTTTTGAACTACTATCTGCTGGACTAAACAGGCACAATTTGGCTAGTATATATATATATATATATATATATATATATATATATATATATAATGTAACCGCAATTTCTACTCCAACAGCTTCTTTTCTCGCACTTCCCGACTGTGGAATTCCCTTCCACATACTTGCTTCTCCGACAGCTACAATCTCCAGGAGTTTAAATGTAAGGTCAATAGACACCTCCTAACACACTACCTCGCACCCATTTTCTTAAACACTCTTTCTATGCACCTCCTTACTCGTCTATCACCCTCTTTCTGACATTTCCTGTATCTAATCACTCTCTCATCATCTTCCCCTATGTAATCCCTTGCGCTATAGTGGCAGTGGAATGCCTTGCTTGGGGTGAAATGATTAAAACACACACACACACACACACACACACACACACACACATATATATATATATATATATATATAAAGAAATTTGTACCCTCAGAAAAAACAAATGGATTTAAATAAAATTGACGTCATAATGTACATAGGACTTTAGGACCCTTTCAGTCAACACATTATCAAAGGTGCTCCTTGGTAGAAGTTTTAAATGATGAAGAGGACACATACATATTATTGTAGAAGAGGAGTTGGAACTCGTTTAAAAACAAAATTTAAATTAAAAATTAATTAAAATTTAAAGGGGGTGTAAACGTAAAGTTCCACAAGCGTAATAAATCGGGAAAAAAGGACTCACAAACCATCCAGCAACCGTAAGGAGTGAATGAAGTGCTCCTTTTGTCTGCATAGACTGGGCTGGTTGATTTTTAAATACACAGCCTCCAAAACACGTAGATGATAAACCGAGCGAACGCTGTGCATAACAGACAACCATGTGTCTTCCTAACAAAAGGCAGCCATGAATGTCGAGCAGATGTTGACCGATGGCTGAGTCATGAACAGCTTGAATGGTTCTTAAAGACCATCTTGGACTACCCGAACGTACATTTGCGGGGACGTGCTGCGCTACTAGTGTTACCAACCTCAGACTGGAAGGCCCTATGGATAAGGCATCTGCATTTGAACTTGAGGTCTTATGTACATTATGACGTCAATTTTATTTAAATCCATATATATAAGAGGAAAACTTATAATAGTGTGTCAAGTTTTTCGTTTTGTGTTTTGCGTGTGACACGTTTCACCCATCAGAAATTCCTCAGGCTAAATGTAAAATGTAGAAATGTATATATCATTTTCCACACACACACACACACACACACACACACACACACACATATATATATATATATATATATATATATATATATATATATAATTTTGTTATTACAAATGTTTATAATAGCATTATATCACTACATAAAAATTTTCATGCTTCAAAACAATACTGTTCGTCTTCAGGTGATACGTTAAAATAAATTTTTACATATCACCTGAAGAAGAACAGTATTGTTCTGAAATATTAAATTTTTTAATGTCGTGATATAATGCTTTTGTAAACCATTGTAATAACAAAATTATAATATTAATCTCTATTCTATATCGAGCAATTTTTATAAAATGAAATGCTTGAACATCAATTTTAATCTATGTAATCTTTCACTTTCTTATAATATATATATATATATATATATATATATATATACATATATATATATATATATATACCTTTATGCAAGTTAAATGAAACGATGGCTTTAGTTTCCTTTCTTTTAACATACTGTCAATTTAAATCTACTGGTATGACAGGGTGTAATCGGTTTCTATTTTTCCCCTTAGATTAGGCCATTTGAAGTGGTATGCAGCAATAGGAATCTATTTTTGAGGCGCATGATAAAATTTTTTGGCTTTAAAAAAATTGCGTCGTCAGTGAATGCATCAGACTTTTATCTCTACTGTCTTGATTGCCGATTGATTGTCTTACGGCCATTGTCTGCGATGGATATTACTCCAAGGAAACGTGCAAATATTGTAACGCTGCAAGAACACACAGGCATACATTACAGAGAGATCGCGGATATTGTTAGAGTCAGCATTTCAACTGTCAGTTGTGTCATCAAAGTGAAGAAACAAACCGGATCCAGCATTCCAGAACGAAAGAGAAAAACAACGCCAAAAGGGCCAACGGATACATAATCTGGGAAAGCGTGAAAGATCCCAGGAAGATATTATTAGTTTTGTTTCAATTAATTTGCACATGTTGTATATGTAAAAATTCCAAATATAGTATATCCTTAAATGGGCAATAGACAGATATATATATATATATATATATATGTGTGTGTGTGTGTGTGTGTGTGTGTGTGTGTGTGTGTGTGTGATGAATTATTTTGAACATTATTTTTACCGATACTCGTATTTAAGTCTTCTGTTTTTAATTAAACAGTATTTTATATTTATATCTACCGCCCTGATTATTTCACGATAAATTTTTATTACGAAAATGTGTGCTATCCAGCAGGATTCGAACCTGCGACCCCTATTTATTTTCGTAATAAAAATTTATCATAAAAGAATCAGGCCGGTAGATATAAATATAAAATACTGTTTCATTAAAAACAGATTATCTACTTAAATACGAGTATCGGTAAAAATAATGTTCAAAATAATTCATTACAAATTGTCGGTTGCTTATAACCAAGATTCGTTAAAATTCGTTAATTTCCGTAATATGTTTACATATATATATATATATATATATATATATATATACCTCTCTATTTCATGGCAATTTCAAATTGTTGGTTGTTTATAACCCGTGTCGTTAATCTTCGTTAATTTCCGTAACATATTTACATTTGTTGACATTACGATACATTTCAAATCAGATATGGTTATTACAATGAATCGAAAATTTTGTTATAGACTTAATTTGACTTTATTTAGACTGATCGTCATTCGTGGTCGAGAGGTCTAAGACGCGCCAGATCAATAGGTGGCTTCCCCTATGTGGATAAGAGTCGCAGGTTCGAATCCTGCCGAATGACACACATTTTCGTAACAAAAATTTATCGCAAATAATCAGACCGGTAGAAATAAATATATAACACTGTTTTATTATAAACAGAATATCTATTTAAAAACTAGTATCGATCAAAAATGATTTTCAAACAAATCATTTCATATATATGTATATATATATATATAGCGAGAGAGAGAGAGAGAGAGAGAGAGAGGTGCATATATATAAATATAGAGTGTGTGTGAAAGAGAGAGAGAGAGAGGGATACATATAGAGGGAAAGAGAGAGAGATCGACAGATACAGAGAGTGAAAAAACGTAAATGATTTATCTCTCAACTTTCGCTAGTTATTATAGAGAAATCTATTAACATTTTTTATGGCGCGAATTTATATTAAATATACATATATCTCTTAATGAATGCAATATATTTATCATATACGGAGAGTAACTGCGAAACATGATGTTTTTTATTCATTTACTAACACAATTGTTATTCCATTTTAAAACATTGAATACTTTTGCAAATATCTTCTTCCTTTTAAACGCTTTAATTTACTGACATACGTGTTTACCTAGTGTTAACTATCTGTTTTATATATATATATATATATATATATATATATATATATATATATATATATATATATATACTAGCAGTATAGCCCGGCGTTTCTCGGGTGTATTGAAAGCTTTAAATAGTAATTTTATTCCATTTTAATATTCTTATTTTTTTTCAAACTTCTATTATAATTTTATTACTAATTTTATTCCATCATATTATTTTTCCTTTTTATTTTAACCCTCTATTATTATTTTATTACTAGTTTTATTCCATCTTATTATTTTTCCAGAAAAAAAAGGTATGACCAGCAATAAATAAATAACAATTTAGTTGGCAATAAATGACCCGCCGAGGTTGATATGCCATAAAAACAAAACAACCAACCAACCAACCTGATTCTAAACAGGTGTTCTTTCAGTTGTAACTTTCTTTAAAACTTCCTTGTTGCTTGCTTGTTCCATCCATAGGATCTTCACTATTATTGCTTAATCATTTCACCCAAGCAATACATTACCTTTACTGATGCACAGGGGGCGACATAAGAGTAAAATTTAGGCAGGAGGAGAGTGAAGAGAAAGACGAACCAGTTACAGCGGGTATCAGAGAAAGGGCAACAGAATACAGGTGTGAAGAGACTGGCGAAGGTAGAGAGAAAGAAAAAGCTAGACAGGGTGATGTAGAAAGACTGATGCACAGGGGGGGGGTTGCATAAGAGTAAAAGATTAAATAGGAGGAGAGTAAAGAGAAAGACGAACCAGTTACACGAGGTGTCAGAGAAAGGAGCAAGGGAAGGATGGGAATAAAGGTGTGATGACGGTTGCAAATGTAGAGAGAAAGGAAAAGATATACAGGCTGATGTAGAAAGAACTGGAGTCAAGTGGTTTTGTTAAATCAAGAAAAGAGTAAATAATAATAATAATAATAATAATACTAATAATAATAATAAATATGATGTAAATTTTGGAAAGCCACAAATATATATAAGAGTATAGCCCATGAAAGAATCAAGCTTTTTTCGTTTCATCCCAAGCAAGGCGGTAACGCCACTGAAACGCAGGGGGGTTACATAAGAGTAAAAGATTAGCTAGGAGGAGTGTAAAGAGAAAGACGAACAAGTTACAGGGGGCGTCAGAGAGAGGAGCAAGGGAAGGGTGGGAATACGGGTGTGAAAACTCTTGCGAAGGTAGAGAGAAAGAAGAAGAACAAGATATACAGGGTGATATGGAAAATACTGAAGTCAAGATGGGTATTGACATTGCATTTAAAATCCTGGAGGTTGTATCATCTGCAGAACCATTTCTGCCATCTTGATTTTTTTCTTCATCCCTGGAGAGACTGTCAAATATTCACAAACATAGAAGAGAACGGATTCCACAAATCAATCCATTACTAATCTTTTTTTTTTAGGATTTGTTTTATTTTCTTTGTTTGTTTGTTTTACTGTTACTCAGTTTCTTAACTTTTGGAATGCTTCTTTCATTAGTCCAATGCGTTTTCGGATTTCGGTGTCATAGATTTTATCCTCGGTTAAAACACTTCCTAGATGGTTAAAGTCCTGCATCTACTTGAGGTTTATATTTCTAATTCGTAACTCTGGTCGGGTGCCCCTGCTACTCTCCTCAGGCTTCTTGACAAAATACAACGGAGAATCTGTAACGTGATCGACACTGACTTTGCAGACCGGCTGCAACCACTCTCTTACCGGCGTGACGTGGCTTCCCTGTGCCTCTTCTATAAATACTTTCACGGCTTCTGCTCCGATGAACTTAGATCTAGTATTCGTGCCGCCTAGGTACGAATTTACACGAGATACTAGATTAGCAACTAGGTCCCACCCTTTTACAGTTAAACAGATAAGATGTAACCGTAATTTCTTCTCCAACAGCTTCTTTTCTCGCGCTTCCCACCTGTGGAATTCCCTTCCACATGCCTGCTTTCCTGACAGCTACAATTTCCAGGAGTTTAAATGTAAGGTCAATAGACACCTCCTAACACACTAACTTGCATCTATTCTCTCAAACACTCTCACCATCTAACCAACCCTCATTCTCGGTACCCTTACCCGTCTATCACCCTCCTTCTGACATTTCCTATATCTGACCATCCTTTCTCACCACTTTCCTCTCTATGTAACCCCTTGCGCAATAGTGGCAGTGAAATGCCTTGCTCGGGGTGAAACGATTATTAAAAAAAAAAAATCGCATCTGATGTTCTTTCTCTTTCTGATGACCATACTTTTTGTCTTCTTGCAGTTGATTTTTAATCTTTTTACAACCGTTTCTTCTACCCCCGGTAGCAAGGCCGGCAGCAAGGCCGGTAGCAAGGCCTCTGATTGGGAAATTGTGAGGAACATGAAACAACCTCTTAATTACTGTTGTTCCAAAGTTCACCCTGACTCGGAGTGGTAGCACCTGTTAGGGTCCCAGCTATGAGCAAATAGTTAACCCCAAACTTGGGTCAAAACACTACGAAAGTATAAAAATAAACTTGTAGTCTAGGAGGTCTTGTAGTTTCCTTTCCGTGTCATCTGCGTATCTTATATTATTAAGTTTCAGTTAAGTGCCATACGCGATACACGCTTTGAGCAATCCGGTCTGGATAGTGACATGCAGTTGGTTGCCATTAGTATCTGAGGTAGACTGGTTACCAACCAAGGCTATAGAACCTAATCTGTTCTCTTATTTAACCCATAACTGGAGGGAGAAGAGATAGATTATATTACATTATTATATTAATTATAATTAATGGGGGGTCAGTTTATTACTTTATAACAATAGAAAACCAACCCCCCACTTTATGCCCAGTAGAAGTTTTAATTATGTTTCAAATTATTATATTGAATCAGTCAGTTAAGTGTCATACGTGATACACGCTTTAGGCGATCACTTCCCGAAAGAGACATGACTGACTGGGCAGAAGATTATCCGACACTAGGTGGCCATTGCTTTCTGCGGTACACTGGTCGCCAGCCAAGGCTATAGAACCCAATCTGTCCTGTTATTTAACCTATAACTGGATTGAAGAGACGGATAAATACCTTTCCCAAGGGTATTTGTGCTTAAGTGAATACAAGGAATACAACTGAGATTCGAACTCGACACCCCGATTTGTCGTTCCGAGTCGATTGAGATTACGCCCACCAAAAATCTTGATAGGATCTCTAGATTTTTTTTTTTTTACGATGGCGTCGCTGTAGAGAAGGAATAAATATGGAGAGAAATCATTTGAACTTCTGCACCACCTTGACGTTTGTATCTCTAATCCGTAAATCGTATTCCGTGTCTTGCCTTTGCTTTAACAAATTTGAATAGGTCTATGTATCCTGCGGGCTACAAATGCGCCAAGACACCATCTCAGGTATTTACATTTTCCCTCGCTACATAACCCGTTCTCTCTAACACTCACTCACTCACTCTCATATATTTAGAGAATTTGCTATTAATATATTGATTACAAGTTCACTAATATTCAAGTAACGATCACTAATAATGAAATGTCTATAGTTACATGCAATAGTCACTGCTAAATAACCACGCCCACTGTGAGCGTTATGGTAATTTTTATTTGTCTCTTTCCTTTTCTTTCTTCGCTTCCTTCAACGCACGCAAGACGAGAGCGTGAGAAACAAATAACACCTATCGGTATCCAAAGGCAAGACATGTTTACTTGACCAGCAGTAGTAATAGAACGTTTGTTCACGTTGTTCATCACAAATGGGTCATGATTATTAGACATGCGCAGATGACCATGATTATCGAGTTCAGATTTGAGGAGAAGGGGAAACAAGGAGGCGGGAAAGTGTGTGTACAGTGGAGAACGAACGAAGATAGACAGACGATGAGGAAGATGTGGCATCTTGTCATCAGACCATGAAATGTAGTTCGGCTTCTTGTTCGCGTCTGGCTTGCTGGCTTTGGATAGAGGCAGACAGATTAGCTGAGAAAACGGAGATTCTGACAGAATTATTAATAAACAGGGATGTCGACACGAGAAGCAAGGAGGACATCAATATATCCGTAGCCTAGTGAGGGAAACAATAATTTACATTAAAACAATTTGTTTAAAAATGAACTCCTTTTTTGACAATGAACATAATTAAAAGATCATGTTAAATTCCATAATTTGAACATTATAGAGTTAGAAAAAAATTATGAAAATTAGGTGCTTATTATTGATTCCCTCTGGATAGATATATCGATAGATAGATAGATAGATAGATAGATAGATAGATAGATAGATAGATAGATAGATAGATAGATATCCTTTATTTGGTATTAATGCACTTTTGTTAACACTGAGCTCATTATTTGCAAAACCTGCTTACCTTAAACACGTTATCATCCAGGTATTTACTGAGCAACAAAATTTTTATGCGTAAGCAATCTTTATTATATATATATATATATATATATATATATATATATATATATATATATATAGCTCAGAGGTAGAATCGCCGACTGACGCCAATTTGGTTGGGTTTCAATCCTGGCTAAAAAGCAATCGGCTGTCTAACCGTACTAATGAGCTGTGATTCAGCGAAACAGATGACTATATATATATATATATCAGATTAAATATGTTGCAAACTTTGCATCAGGTTTTTTAATAAAATCCGTTCATGCTCACGGATAATCTTTCGCGTATTATAATTGAAAACTGTCAGAAATGACCTGTAACGCTAACAGATATTATTATCATTCATTTCTCAATGTTCCCAAGTACTTTCAATCTCCTTCCGTGATCATCTTCAGGGGGGAGTTACGGTAACAAAAAAATAATCGGAAAACTCTGTTGCTTAAAATTACTGTAGATTTTTTCTGCTTCAAATATAACGGTTGACAAATAGCTCAGAGATCATCAGAACGTGAAAATTATCCAAAATGGAATTTTTTATGTTGTAATATCATGGTCATGAACATGCTAAAGCATGTAAAAAAACTGTTCTTTTTACAAACATTTGAGAACATTACTACAGTATTCGTAGCTGATTCTAATAATTGACGACTTAAGTTTTTTTTTAATAAGCAGACATAATGTTTACAATTTATTTAATCTGACATGTCTTAAAGAAACAAATTACTGCCTATACACACACACACACACACATATATATATATATATATTAGTCACATGTATATATATATTGACTAATATGACTAATATATGCCTAATATCTATATATTAGTCACACACGCATATATATTATATATATATATATTATATATATATATATCTCATATATATATATCTAATATATATATCTAATATATATAGAGTACATACAGAACGAAGAAAGAAATTTTTTTCACCGTCCAAAACATTAATTTAAAACAGTGCTCGATATATGATGTATAGAGCTGTGAATATTTATTATAAATTATGTTTTAGAACATGTACATAATTTTCTAAAACATAATTTATAATATATATATATATATATATATCGTGTTGTGCTGAGGCGTTTGCGGGATACTGACCGTCGGGAAGGTCCAGAATTGCCTGTTTTTGGTGAGTGGGAACTCCAAAATTTAAATCTATCAACCTATTCAACGTAGATTCTACAGCAATGTTTAACACAAAATTCCCCAATTTTGACATTCAGCAGAACTCGTCCAGTGAAACTTTTCTTCTTTCCAAAACGTCAAATTTCATTTGAAAGGAACAAGATTTTAGAACATCGAAAACATCTAAGAGACTGCAACGAGGCTGCTGTTTCTTATCAAAAACTTATTCCGTGAATGCTTCCATTCGTGGAAATAGCACTGGACAATGTGTGCCTTCTTTAAACGAGACTGCTTCGACGGAAATTAGCTACAGAATTTATATATGTCGCAGTTTTCTTTTTTAAAACCAGTCCCGATACATTATAAGTCCTAATACACACACACACACACACACACACACACACACACACACACACACACACACACATATATATATATATATATATATTTAGTGTATCGAGGCAACAAATAATTTTCTAAACATATATTCTTAAATATAAGAGACAATGAATGTGTATTATGTTAATCATGAGCCGTTCTAAACGTCGTATTTTGGCTTTAATTACAGTTGAAAATAAAGACAAAAATTCTCCAACATTTGGATAATTTTTTATTAATTTGCTTCTAAGCTTTCGGCTCACGTGAGTCATCTTCAGAGAGGTTATTAAGACGGTAAAACAATAACATCCACCATCACCGGCGATTTGATTTTGTGTTGACATAAAACTCCGCTAGGCAACGGTAATAGTTACCAAAAATAACAAACGCAGTTCGCAAATTTGCAATGCAGTTCTATGACGTCACACCGCGTGATAGCGCGAAATGACAACAAAACCATGTAGTCAAACATAATAGGCATTCATTGTTTTATATATATATATATATATATATATATATATATATATATATATATATACGAGGAGATTCGATCCCGGCCAGAAGCAAGTACATGTCTAGCCGCACCGATGAGCTGTGATACAGTGAAACAGGCTTGTATGTGGATGACAAATTATATTATGCTCTTATTACGATTGAGCTCTCTAAAGGGAAAATTTAAAAAAGGTAACCACTTCTGCGATTTATGCTTTACTCTTCTAGAATGAATTGAGTTCTTTCGGTGACTGGCGTATGTATACGCCGTTTATCTTTGTAATATATTTGTTTAACACTCTTCCGTCTGTGTGTCTTTATTTCTGGCCCTAACAGGACCACAACAACTTGGTGCCGAGGTCACAACATATATATTTGTCATCCACATACAAGCCTGTTTTGCTTAATCACAGCTCATCAGTGTGGCTAGACATCTACTTGCTTCTGGCCGGGATCGAAACTCGAAAGATTTGGTGTCAGCTGGAATCATAGGCACATAGAACGAGAAAAGGGAAATTTTTGCGTGTTATATATAAACAGTCAAGCTAATAATCGCTCATATACATTATACAAACATATACCAAAGAGCGATTATTAGCTTGACTGTTAGTCCGGCTGTCAGAGTTATCTGCTGGAATAGATTCCGCTCTTACTTTTTCTTCTCTATCAGTTACTTTCTCTATATCTGCTCTCTACAAAGTAGAACTGATACATATATATAGTTTAGACAAGTTTATTTTTTTAATTTTTTTTAATCATATCACCCCGAGCAAGGCGGTAACGCCACTGATGTGCAGGGGGCTACATAAAAGTGAAAAGATTGGAAAAAAGAAAGCCGAAAACCACATCCTAAACAGGGAACAAGGGATGAGCCTCTACACTTGTTCAATAGACATGGTGGAGTGTGAACCGGGCGATAGTTTAGTCTATCTACTCCAATTGAAAAAAAATAAAAATAAAAAAAGAAAAGAGTGAAAAGATTGGAAAGGAGAAAGCCAGAAACCACATCCTAAACAGGGAACAAGGGATGTTCCTCTTCATCTGTTCAATAGACGTGGGTGGAGTGTGAACCGGGCGATAGTTTAGTCTATCTACTCCAATAAATATGTATAAATTAGGATTAACTCCGCAAGGAGTGTTAATATTTTTTCTTTTTGTATTAACAACGATAAAGTCAGTCATTTTTTTTAAACGGAAAGGGTAAAGAATCATGATAGTATTTGAATGCCACATTAAGCCCCGTCGAGACATCGGCGCAGACTCAAATCTCGTTTGACTTTTTTTTCACAAAGATGGTTGTGGAAGCCCGTTGACTGTAAACACTTTTCGAAAATAAACCGGTTCTTTCTAGTCTTTCGAGTTCTTCAGTTATTATTGGTAAAGTGGCGAAAGGCACATTTCGTTTTTCTTTAAACTCTGTCTGGATGTCATCCTTTAAGTCGAATTTTGCAGTCGTCTTATAACACCGACCAACACCTCCAGAAGAAACTTCCGGAAAAGTTACTTCTAAATTTTTATTAAATTATTTGCCTCGGTGGTCAGGTTTTCGAGTTATTGGCAAAATGAATTAATTGGCATGTCTTACAACTTAAATTTCTTTATCCAGTCGGTGTCAAATAAATTTTCTGTTTCCTTCAATACAAACATTTTTAGTTTTAACGTCCCTCATTGAAATGTTACCTTCGTGATAAGTTCTCCCTTAAACTTGATTTTTTTCCCTCTTACTGACCTGGCCATTTTATTAGTTTTTAGTAAGGTTGGTTTTCCCAACATTTTCTAAGTGTGTAGATTTATGATTGTTAAATCTGAACCAGAATCCAACTGCAGTTTAATATTTTTATTTGGGATTTGCACTTGCACATACTTCCTAACGTTTAACTCGTTATGTGTTTGTATTTTTTACGTAGCTATTACCCTTTCTTCTCGCTCGACAATGTGAGCTCTTGTGCCAGATACGGCTACAGTTAGTTAATTTTTTTTATTCCTGTAAGAACAGTCTTTATTCCAATGCAATAAGCTACAACTGAAACACCGGTTAGGAAGCAAATTGTCTTGTTTCTTTTTTGGTTGGTTTGATTTGGACAGAGAATCAATTTGTTTTTTCTTTCAGAGTACTTTTTATGTGAGCTATGCTAGATTTCTCGATATTTTTCGAATCTTGGCGTACGCTTACGAATTTCTGACCGTCTTCCGCTATTTGTTAGAGAGTAGCGTTTGGCTCATTTTTCAATTTATTTATAACTCTACGTCTGATTTCAGCGTCTTTAGCTGAAACGAGATCCTGAACAAATATCAGACGCTTTAAAGCATTTGCACTCAATTCTGATAGTTTGAAATTGTTGAAATATTTGTTCACAACCGACGCGAATGTAGTCAAATCTTTCACTATCTTTTCTGGTTAAACTCATGCACTTCCATCAGTTATGAAAGAGTGAAGTTTTAGAACTAAATGTTCTGGTCGAAGTTTAACCGCCTCAGTGAATATCAATTTGCTCGTTTTATGGGCTTAAATATAATTCACAAATAGATTTTTATGGATTGTCCTCTCCATTCACGGATTTGGTATCAATATGTATACATATATATATCTCTCACACTCCGATTGAACACTATGGAGAAATGATAGTCTTTGAAAAAACAATCGCTAATTCACTCATCAACGCATCGTTCATTCAGTAATAAATTTGAACACTCTCGACTACTGGCGTGTGTTTACATTGTATATAACACGCTAAAGTTCGAATCCCTCTACCGAGCGCTCATAGTACAGAGGTAGAATCGCCGACTGGTGTCAGTTCGGTCGGGTTTCAATCCTGGCTAAAAGCAATCGGATGTCTAACAGTACTGATGATTTGTGATACAGCGAAATAGATCTGACTGCGGATAACTATATATATATATATATATATATATATATATATATATATATATAGGGAAGATCAGCTGGTTATGCTACCATAGTTTCGAGCTTTTTGGTCTGTTGGGGTGCTCTCCACCTTTGTCTACAATAATGGACTGTTCCAAGCACTACATAAAGTAGTAGCGATGCTACCTCGAAAAAGACCTCGACGAGTCAGCCGAGTAACAAGTCAGTCGAGTATTTCCGGTAGTGAACCGGAAGTGTGCTATTGGTCAGACTCTTACGTCTCACGACAATACGTACTACTAAACCCTTGTTCGTGTATTCTACTAACGACCTCTTTAGTAAATACTACTCTTCCTGGTAATATACCAATTTTACTACAATTCCGTTGTTTGTATTTATTCTACAATGATTCTGTTCCATGCAACATAACACGGTCTCATCAGGATATTAGGGAAAACAATTTGCCTGTCGAAATCTAGGTAGCGTAATCGACTGACGTTCCCTCCCTAAATATCTAATGGCTCGACATGTTAAATCTTTAACTTCCTTCAAACATGTATTGGGCACTTTCTAATACGACTGCTTACTAATCTAATTAAAATCTTACCTACTACTGTTCAATAGTTCTACGCTCCACTGGCTGGTGTCTCTTCACCTTCCTCAATCTCACTTGATATCAATATGACTTGTGAGGAATACGTTTTTAAGTCCTCTTTCCTCATTATATGTCCAACTAGCAGTATAGCTTAAAGAATATTTGAAATAATAAAATAATTGCGACAATTTACCAATCGCACCTAATATATATATATATATATATATATATACTAGCAGTATAGCCCAGCGTTGTTCGGGTGTAATGAAAGCTTTAAAACTAATATTTGAAATAATAAAATAATTGCAACAATTTACCAATCGCACCTAAAATATATATATATATATATATATATATATATATATATATATATACTAGCAGTATAGCCCAGCGTTACCCGGATGTAATGAAAGCTTTAAAACTAATCCATGGTCCTGGAGATCAGACTCTTTGAACGTTGGCACGAAAGACTAAAATGCAATAGTTGTTTCCAGTTAAAGCAAAACCGTAGACTGAAAGAAAAATGTATGGATGTAAGTCAAATTTTGATTTCCTGCTATCGATATCAAATCAGCTTTTTTCGTCGTAAAGTGAAATTTGAAGGCTAAATAAGTCCTCTGAGTAAATGGTATCATGGATGAGACTAAGAACAACAATCATACCTACTTAGAGCCAAACCCGAAGCAAAAACTAAAATAAAAATGCTGAAAAAAAATACAGACAACAGGCAGATAAACAGACACACACACAAACATTTTGCTTTATATATATATATATATATATATATATATATATATATATATATATATTATCGATTTTCTAAACTGCAACCTTGAAACTTCTGAATATCGTTCCTTATGTTTTTGTCTGCAAATGTATCAAATTTGATTAAAATCGGATCATTCCTTTTATAACCCGATTTTTTCGATTATCGATTTTCGATATTTATCGGGGGTACCTCGACACAAGACCTAGCTAAGAACACTCTCAGACGCTTATAGTACAACTGTGTAAATTTTCAAGAAAATCGGTTCAACCGTTTCGGTGTCTATAGGTAACGGGGACACACACACACACACACACAAAGTTCCATTTATAAATAAGTTCAGATAAAATTTAGTTGTCTTTTTCAGATTCTAAATATAAGTATTTTTCTTATCATTTATTATAAGATTTTTTTTGTTGCTTACTCGTTGTCCCCATAGAATTCTTGTTATATTTCTCTAGAACCACATTTTGTTGCCCTTAGTTTTCTCTTTGTCTATGGAAAGATTATCGAGCTTTCCCTGTCATATAAAAGGATGGGTATCACATTGCAACTCTTTTCTTTGTTTAATGGTATTTTGTTCAGCTTTTTGGGTGTTTGATTTTTTGTTTTTTTGATACGGCTTCAGATTCAGTATCTCATTTTCTACCCTTTGTTAAAACACTACTAACTCTCTCAGCAGACCTCAAGTGGAATGACTATATCGAATCCATAGCTAAATCCGCTGCTAAGAAGATCGGCTCACTCTGCAGGACCAGGAAGTTTTGTCCCGTCTGAATCCAACCTGTACATATATAAATCTACCATCCACCCGTGTAATGAATACTGCTGCTACATCTGATCGGGTACCCCTGCTATTCACCTCGGGGATTCGAGACAAAATCCATCGGAGAATTTGTAATGTAACTGAGCCGACTTGACAGCACAGATGCAGTCACTTTCTAACAGGCGTAATGTGCTTCCCTGTGTCTCTTCTACAAATACTTTCACGGCTTCTGCTCCGACGAACTTAGCTCGCTGGTGCTCCTATGTATGAATTTACTCGAGCTACTAGACTAGCAAATAGGTCCCACTATTTTGCAGTGAAACCAATAAAATGTAACCACAATTTCTACTATAACAGCTTGTTTTCTCGCATTTCCCGCTTGTGAAATACCCTTCCATATACTTGCTTCTCCGACAGCTACAATCTCCAGGAATTTAAATGTAAGGTCAATAGTCATCTCCTATCTCACTGACTCGCATCCCTTTCATCATGCTCTTTTCTCCATTCATAGATTAGCAACTAGATCCCACCCTTTTACAGTGAAACCGATAAAATGCAACCACAATTTCTACTCCAACAGTTTCTTTCCTCGCACCTCCCGACTGTGGAATTCCCTTCCACACGATTGCTTCCCCGACGGATACAATCTCCAGGAGTTTAAATGTAAGGTCAATAGACACCTCCTAACACACTAACCAGCTCCCATTCCTGACATTCCCTATGTTTAACATTCATTCCTCCTGACATTCCCTATGTCTAACCACTCCTTCTCTTTACCTTCCCCTATGTAGCCCCATGCGCAATAGTGGCAGTGGAATGCCTTGCTTGGGGTGAGATGATTTAAAAAAAACTATCCTAATATTTAAAATATTCTCATTCTTCTTTTACTCTTTTCCTGACACCCCCTTTAACCTGCCTTTCTTTCTTATTACTTTCCTCCTATGTAACCCCCTGCGCAACAGTGGCAGTAAAACTGCCTTGCTTGGGATGAAATGATTTAAAAAAAACTATCCTCATATTTAAAATTCGGCACCTCTTTGGTGCTGGCATCACCAATTCGTAGTTCGCACCTTCAGCTGCTCCTCTTGATTATATCCATACACTGTCTTCTTACAATGATTACTGCCTGATTTTCTTTATCTGCCTTTAGCAGTGTATCGTCAGCGATTAATATATAAGTCCTGGTGGGGTCTGCAGCTTCTTTAGAGGAGCTGTGGACCCTGTATTGCTATAGAGTTTGGAGGGAGGTCTCATCCTGCTGTATACTGGCAATTTGCTCTTACTATATGTTTTGGATTATTATAGCATCCATTCCGAATGCATCTGGCTTACGGCCATGAATAGACCGGTTCTCATTCGATCACCGAAGTTAAGCAACATTGACCTTGGTCAGTACTTAGATGGCTGACCGCATGGGAATACCAGGTGTTGTAAGCGTTTAGTGACAGATGTGCCTGCTTACGGCCATATCACGTTGAATACACCGGTTCTCGCTCGATCACCGAAGTTAAGCAACATTGAGCTTGGTCAGTATTAGATGGGTTACCGCTTGGGAATACCAGGTGCTGTAAGCGTTTAGTGACGGATGTGCTTTTTGGTGCAGTGGATATCGGCTCGGAAAGAGAAATCGATGAGCCGAGTTCGAATTCCAGTTGAATACCCTGCATTCACTTAAGCACTGGTACCCTTGGGAAAGGTATTAATCCGTCACTTCCATCCAGGTATGGGTTGAATCGCAGGGTAGGACTTGGAGACCCTGCCCTTAAAAACAAATCCCAATGCATTTTGAATCTCGAAAAGTAAAAAATATTAATAGACACAAAAACTTATATAAAAAACAACAATAAATTGTTGAAAGAAAAAAAGGTATTACCAGCAATAAATAAATAAAATTTTGTTGGCAATAAATGACCCGCTGAGGTGTTGATATGCCATAAAAGCAAAACAATTAACCAACCTTTCTATTCCCTTCAAAAACCTCGCCATTGCTCACATGTTTGGTTCATGGTATCTTAATAATTCTTCTGTAGAACCACATTTTGGTTAATTCAAATCTTTCGTTCATCTTTGATGTGGCTTACGGCCATATCACGTTGAATAAACCGATTCTCGCTCGATCACCGAAGTTAAGCAACGTTGAGCCTGGTCAGTACTTGGATGGGTGACCTCTTGGGAATACCAGGTGCTGTAAGCGTTTAGTTACGGATGTGCGTGCTTACGGCCATATCACGTTGAATAGACCGATTCTCGCTCGATCACCGAAGTTAAGCAACTTTGAGCCTGGTCTGTATTTACACGGGTGACAGCTGAGGTTGATATGCCATAAAACAAAACAAAACCGAATGAGTCCAGTTTTCTTAAGCGTTCAAACAGATCCGAATCTTTTCCAATGCTTTTAAGCTTTGTGGTGCTGTGGATATCGACTCGAAACAACAAATCGGGGTGCCGAGTTCTAATTCCAGTTAAATTCCTCGCATTCACTTACGCACAATATACCCTTGGGAAAGGTATTAATCCGTCCCTTCCTTCCAGTTAGGGATTAAATAACAGGACAGAATGGGTTCTATAGCCTTGGTCGGCAACCAGTCTATTGCAGAAAGTAATGGCAACCTACTGCAGGATAATCTTCTGCCCAGTCAGTCATGTCTCTCTCGAGATCGCCCAAAGCGTGTAACACGTATGGCACTTAACTGACTGACTGAATATGAGAGTTGGAAACATATTTAAAACTACTACTGGGCATAAAGTGTGGGATTGGTTTTCTATTGTTATAAAGTAATAAACTGATCCCCCACTAATTAGGCCTAATATAATACTGTAATATAATCTATCTCTTCTTCCTTCAACTATGAGTTAAATGGCAGTACAAATTAGGTTCTATAGCTTTGAATGGCAACCAGTCTACCGCAGAAAGCAATGACAACCTACTGCGGGATAATCTTCTCCCCAGTCGGTCATCTTTCTCTTTCAAGATCGCCCAAAGCGTGTATCACGTATGGCCCTTAACTGACTATATGGCTCATTAAGCCTATTGTTCGATGGAATTTGTATACATCTGCACCTGGTTTCTAAGTCAATAAACGAGGTTGTCATATATTTCGCTTATCTCTCAGTTTTTCTCGTTGAAATTAAAATTGTCCAAAGGCTTTGAACAGGATCAGGTCTGGCATTGCTTCTTTTTTTCTCTTCATCTTTTCCAGTGCCAATCTTACTTAAGACTTTAATATCTCCGGACTTCAATATTGTTTTACATTTTAGGTTTCTCTATCCTATAGAGAGATCTACAATATCTCCTATCTATGGAGAATTTTGTTTTTCATTTTCTTCTGACCACTTATTTATTTTATTTTGTTGTGCATACTTACTCTGTCGGTGTTGTTAATTCTATCTGCTTCTTTTCATTGAGTTATAAGTGGAATGACTATATCAAGTGGATTGACTATGTCGAATCTATTGCTAAATCCGCTGCTAAGAAGGTCGTTTCACTGTGCAGGGCCAGGAAGTTTTTCCCGTCTGAATCCATCCTGCACATATATAAATCTACCATCCGCCCGTGTATTGAATACTGCTTCCACATCTGGTCGGGTGCCCCTGCTATTCAGCTTGGGGTTCTTGACAAAGTCCAACGGAGAATCTGCAATGTGATCGATACCGACTTGGCAGCTGCAGTCACTCTCTCACCGGCGTAACGTGGCTTCTCTGTGCCTCTTCTGTAAATACTTTCACAGCTTCTGCTCCAATGAACTTACATCACTGGTGCCCTCTATGAATTTACACGAGTTACTAGATTAGCAACTAAGTCCCACCCTTTTACAGTGAAACCGATAAAGTGTAACCGCAATTTCTACTCTAACAGCTTCTTTTCTCGCACTTCCCACCTGTGGAATTTCCTTCCATATACCTGCTTCCCCGACAAAAAGACAAAGACAAAAAGGTACTATACCACGATAGACTGGCCTAATCTAATAGCCAGGGCTTCCTATACCTACAATTATTTAGTATTTCAGTCTTAGAATTCAGTAAGTTTGTCGGTTGCTTATACAAAACTATAGCTAGTTTCTCTTCAGTACATAGCCTACAAAATTCTTGAATAGTTTTGTATCTAGGACATCTTTTTATTATCTCCCATTTCAATATTGCGTCCTTATTTATTTCATGCTTATTTATTTTCTTTCTTATATAATCACGTTTATATATATATATATATATATATATATATATATATATTAAAAAACAGTAGCTACTCTAGCATCTACGCATCGTTTATTCAGCAATGAATTAGAACACTCTCAGCTATTGGGCCGTATATAATGATAATATACACGCTAAAAGGTCTGCCTCCTTCTACCAATCCTCCATAGCTCAGTGGTAGAATCACCGACTGACGCCAATTCGGTCGGGTTTCAAACCTGGGTGAAAAGCAATCGGAGTCTAAGCGTACTGATGAGCTGTGATACAGTGAAACAGATCTGTCTGCGGATGACTGTATATATATATATATAGAGAGAGAGAGAGAGAAAATGCATGTATACATGTATCTATACACTACAGGCAAAAATTGTGCCCTTGAATTTCTTTAAAAAAAAACAAAAATGAGATATATTCGTATTATTTTAAATAAAAATATAAAACTCTCAGTAACTGCAATCTGCGTTTATTTAGTAAAAAATGCACTTTGCAAATAAAAAATTATCATACAACAGTATCATATATTGTTTCCGTCAATAAAACCACCAACTGCCTTAATACCTGCCTTAAGGATTCTTGGAGTCCTTTCCAACAGTTTTCGAAAAACGCGTAGGCAGCTGATCGTCTCAAGTATTTTTGAAGCAAGGAAAAAGCTCACCCTGCACACTTTGGAGATTCTCTTCGAACTTCTCCTTTCTAATTCCTCCCGTACTAATTTAATTGGTGAATGATCAAGAGATTAACGCGACCAAATCATCATTTCCAAAATTGCGATTGTTTTTTATTCGAGATAATTTTTACATAATTTAGAAGAGTTTTTTCGATTACTGCCTTGTGGAAAGGTCATTTTATTTCCAATCATGCGTAATTCCAAGTCGTTACATATGTTAGTGACAAGGCAGGGCGTTGCTTAACTTCGCTTATCGTACGTGAACTGGGTTTCAACACTATATGGTCGTAGGCCACTGCCAACACTGAATTTATTTGAGAAAGCTCGATTTTTTTCATATAGATCATGTATAATACGACTCCAGCTCCTGAGCAATGCTAGTGGACCTACCGTAGTCCGATATTGCAGTGCTGGGCATCATCCTGGACATTTTATATATAGAACGTCTACATTCTTTTTATACAACGGTACTGGAAAGGAATCATTTACCGTAAAATTTAAACAAAAATTCATACTAGTAATCGTAGTAATCGATACCAAAATCATACCAATAATCGTAATCAATAAACAGAGAAGAACGAAATAAGGAAAACAATTGAAACATACAGTATAGATATGTATCAGACGGGTTGATGTTGGAAAAGTAATACCTCATCTATGTAAGCACGTGCGAATGAAGATGAATACACTTTGTAGAAGACAAATTATTAAAAAACATTTATTCTTCATTTATAATAAAACGGATTGCGGCTTGTACTAGGGAATGGCAAGGCCGAGTTTGAATTCCAGTAGATGTCATCATCTTCAATCATGTGCAATTAACCTTGGGAAATTGTTGAATTCAACTCTTCTCTCTCCACTTAAGAGTAAATAGTAAGGTCGACTTGATTATATAGCCTTGGATGGCACCCAGTTGAGGAGAAGCAACAATCTGAATTAAAAATTGTATGTTGAATTAGGAAACTTGTTCATACATAAATTAGCAAACTTGTTCACACATGAATTCAACTCCTCTCTCTCTCTCTCTCTCTCTCTCTCTCTCTCTCTCCAATTATGAGTAAATAATAGGGCCGACTGGATTCTATAGCATTGGATGGCACCCAGTTGAGGAGAAGCAACAATCTGAATTAAAAATTGTATGTTGAATTAGGAAACTTGTTCATACATAAATTAGGAAACTTGTTCACACATGAATTCAACTCCTCTCTCTCTCTTTCTCTCTCTCTCTCTCTCTCTCTCCAATTATGAGTAAATAATAGGGCTGAATGGATTCTATAGCATTGGATGGCACTCAGTTTAGAAGAATAAAAGTCTGAATTAAAAATTGTATGCTGAATTAGTAAAGCTAATCAGATATATACCATAGCACATAAAAGAAGAAGAACAATCAGATATATAGGGTAAATGCGTAAATAGCCGTTTTAAAAATCTGTGTACTATGCAATACTTGACCCTAGATTTCAAAGGCATGGAAAACAATAAAAATAATGATTCAAGTCACATAAACCTAGATGTTTGCAACCATCATTATATATATATATATATATATATATATATATATGTGTGTGTGTGTGTGTGTGTGTGTGTGTGTGTGTGTGTGTGTGTGTGTGTGTGTGTGTAAATATACATATACATACAAGTACACGCAAATATAAATATTTTTTTGGTGTTAATAAAACAGTGCTTGATGTAATCTAACAGTTTTATGAAGTAATTATTAATAACATATTATCCTCCTTGTATAGTACGGCTTAGAGTTTCATACACTATGCATCTGCAGGTTGTTGTTATGAACTCATATCAAAGGCAAACAATCCGTGCTAAGAAGATTTTGCTTGGTTGTTACGTGTTATGTGTAACAAAAGCAAAAAATGATTAATCAAAACTCAGAGTTAAATCACAGACAAATATTTAATTTACAAAAACATTAAATAAAAATATTTACAAATATACAGCTTTTGCATTCAAATAGAAAACAGAGTTTACTACTGGCAGAGTGACGGGTAAGTGTTACGAAGGGGAAGAAAAGTGTCAAATATTTTTACTCAGTTAAGATAGCGAAGAAGTTTAAGTGCTATACTTTTAAGAAAATCCTCAAAAGTGTACATAAAGAATAATTATTAGTTTGGTCAATGAAAGAGTAAAAAATATCTATTTAGCCTTTTAGTTCCATGAGGTTCTCTTTCTGGTTTTAGTTGGTCAGCAACTTTTCTTAGAGATTCTTTCGGCTGGATGCACAGATCCACGAATCGGGCCGGGGTTGATAATGTCAGCAAATCCTTTTAACAACTAATTGTTCTCTTCCCAAAATTTATTTTTATAGGGGCTAACACCTAATTGGCATTTTTCTAGAACATTTCGAATTATCTCGATTTTACTCGAATTTTCTCGGACAGTCTAGCATCTTCCAAACGTTCTATTTCTAATGTCCTTATTTGAAGAATACTTAATGAATTAAAACTTTTTTATAATAACAAGTAGGATCCAATAGAATCCCTTACTACAAGTTTTTAGACATTATTATTATTATTTTTATATATAAATGCATCCTCGTAACATGGTAAATAAAACAAGTGGATCATCGTAATATAATATTAAAGATCATTAAATATTAAATATGTTCCACAAAAAGAGCTCAATATATTTAACTGCAGAGCAAATATTTATTATATATATGGGGTCGGTGCAAGGGTCTGGCAAATGTATAGTCCACTTACTCGTCGATGTTGGCAGAGCGTAACCGATTGCTTCCAAGTTAGACAAAAGATTTTTATTTCAGTAGGTCTCATATCAATCTGTCTGATGTCATCCACAAAAGTTGTCCACGGGCGATTTGTGACTATACTTGTTATGATGACGATCTTTTCGCAAAATGCAATATTGCTCGAATTGTGACCTTCCTGACACAGTGTCAACTTCGCTGGGCTGTTCCTGTTGCAAGGATGAGTGACGACAGAATACCTAAGATCCTCATTTCTTGCCATGCAGATAGTAAATAAAGGGTGTGTTGGACGACCGTGGCTCAAGTATAACGACAAGATAAGGAGTAACATCTCGGTTGTCAATTAGCCGCATACAAACTTCGGAGGAGTTGCCATGGATAAAAATAACTGGAGATATTTCGGCCAAAGTGGTATCAGAAATTTCGAAATCAGTCGTATTGACCGGTTAAGAGGCGAAAGTCAGTCAGTCAGTTAAGTGCCATACGTGATACATGCTTGGACGATCATGTCTCGAAAGGGACATGACTGACTGGGCAGAAGATTATCCCGCGGTAGGTTCCCATTGCTTCATGCAGTAGACTGGTTGCCAACTAAGGCTATAGAACCCAATCTGTCCTGTTATTTAACCCATAACTGGAGAGAGAAGAGGTAGATTATATTACATTATTATATTAAATATAATTACTAGGGGATCAGCGTAGGGCAATGTGTATATTTATTAGTATATATATATATATATATATACACACACACACACACACACACACACACACACATATATATATATATATATATATATATATATATATATATATAGTTGAATATATGGACCGGAATCCAATAAGATTAATAGAATAAGTAAAGAACAGGAAGGGAAAAAGTGTCTTTAATCTAACATGTTTCACTTTAACAAGCTTCTTCAGAGAATTTTTAAAGACGAATAATTCAACAAAATATTTTTTTAAAAATCCACAAAGACAGTATGTTGATTGAGGTTTGATTTCATTGGTCAGATAGGTGTCACGTGTAATAAAGCAATGAATGGTTATTTTCAATGAAAGTGTGTGTATGTGAAGATGACGCATGTGTCAAGCGGAATTAAGTCTATTTATATGTCGGTAACGTTACTATTTGAATGACAAAGTGAAATATATTTTCGTTCAAAATTGTAGCGAAATGATCTTATCAGCTACAAATCCTATATAATCTATCTATCAACTAAAAAGACACTAAATAAATTGCACATCCGTAAAATCGGATTCAAACGACTAAAAGCATTTGGGAAAAACCCGAAGTAAAATTGCACACCCGCAACAAGGGATTCAAACGACTTTGAAAGATCACAACTAAGAAAAATTCACAATATATATGCCGTATTTTCACGCTTAACTGTAAATAGCTTCGATGGAGCCGGCATCATGAGAAGTTTCACTATAAAAATCACGACGCTAACCTGTCAAAAGCAGTCTGATATAGGAGCGGTTAGCTGAGGACCTCGTGGCAATGTAACGAAAGAAAATTCAAGAAGCAGACCCGAATGCAAGGCATGTCACAGTTTCATGCGACCTCTTCTTCCAACGTTTTTTTTCTTCATTTTCACACCACACAAGAAGACAATTCAACAACTAAATGTGCATGTTAAGTTCCACTCTTTTATTTGTTTTGCCTATTCTTTCTCTCAATTTGTCGCGACTTACTAAAAAGAGGAAGGAAAAAAGATTTTACATTCCACTACTGCACAACCATGAACACGAAACTTCTACGGACATTTCAAATACCGACATTATTACTACGAACAATTTTAACTACAAAACTGCGTGCTTCTTCTCAGTGAAGGCCTTAGCGATGCAGTGTGAAATTCAAAAGGACTGTATAAATGACCTCGGCGTCAGTCAAGCAGTAAGAGATAGAAGCAGCGAAGGAAAGAAAACACTAAAATGTAACTTCAAACTTCAAGCGACCCGGACATTGTCCTCTTTCTCTTTCTCTTTACCTCTTTCAACAATTACTACGAGAACATTTTGTACGAACTCTACCCTTAATCCCTTAATAATGTTTTTAATTGAACATTAACTTCTACAACTTATGTTAGTCTTTCTCTTTAATAAATTTCTATTTTAACATTCAAAATATATATTTTATTATTCCACTATTCCACACAATTCCACAAATTCCAACCGACAACCAACCTTCTGATGAAAACCTTCTGATAATTCTGATGATGATATATTCTGCATCAATCCTGTAAGCTGTAGAGAGTTCGGCTATGTCTGACACAAGGCCGAATCAAAGAAACATTAACAACCAACCTTCTGATGAAAACCTTCTGATAATTCTGATGATGATATATTCTGCATCAATCCTGTAAGCTGTAGAGAGTTCGGCTATGTCTGACACAAGGCCGAATCAAAGAAACATTAACCAGCTCCCTACGCTACAAATATATGTATCTTTAAATTCTTTAATCATATCTATTGGTAGATATATTTGAGATTCACAATGATTATGATAAAGTGGAAAACGTTTTCGTGTGACACGTTTCGTCATTTAGAACTTCATCAGACTAAATTGGTGGTGTTGACATGTGCACGAACGAGGGATGCTGGGAATTTTTAATTTGTAAATTTCAATTTTTGTTTTTTATTTAATCTAGCCGATTCCATTTAGCCTCTTTTCATTCCTGTTCCATCATTTTTGTTAGTAGATATCTTATAATGGCAATAGAAGGCTGACAAGGAGAATTCAATACTTAAATTGTGGGTGCGTTGGCTGGGAGAAAACAGTCTTTCACGTGTTGGTAACCAGTTTATCTGGGATAACGTCGGGATCGCCAGTTTATAGTGGCAATAGAAGGCTGACAAGGAGAATTCGATACTTACGGTAGGTGAAGGATTCGTATGTAAGGGATGACTTTGATGTATTCGCTCCTTATGTCAGTAAGTAGTTTTGAGACAGCGAAAGATAAGAATTAGAGGGAAGGGAGGCTAGGATATTAAGCCGCTTGACGTAGGTCAAGGGGGTTACTAATTACACTTCTCTCTCTCGAGTCAGACCGTGTGGGTCTGTCTGTCTTTCTGTATATCTTCTTTTTGGATCGCAGCAGATCATTTGGGAATTCATATCCGTATTTGATTCATTGGCCGATAAATAAAATTCGCGTAGGTTTGCGAACTGGAATTTAATATTTAATTAATTTTTAGTTTTCAACCGGAACATCTGCGCGACGCCGGCTGCGCACCGATTACATTTAGTCATTTGCTTTTTGGTCGTGAGAGTGTGAACAATCGGTCCCTCGCTTTTGCTCGGTCGGTATCACGACAATGTCACACTGTTAAAACAGAAGTTCTGTATGGACTAATCAATGCACTCTCTAAAAGTTTTCGTCGAAGTCAACTGATTTCTCCTTTGATCAGAGTAGCATTTTTATGTCAAAACTGTGGTCAGCCTCGTTACGGTGAGCAACAAATGCATTTGACATATTGTTTTGTAAAATGTCTCTTTTGTGTTCATTAAAAATTCTATTTAGATTCATTGACGCTACCTCTATGCATTTTTGGGACATTTATTACAGGTGATCACGCAAATTCCTCTTTCAAGTTTTAAGTGATTGTTTTGTTTAGAATTGACTAATTTTTTCTGTTTTTTAGATATAGTAATAGCGAAATTTATGCTGAGTAGAGATAAATTGTTTTCAGTTGTACATGTGACAGAGTTAATTTGCAGGACAATATAGTTCTATTTATAATTTATTACACTTTTCAATGAGAAGTATTTAAACATTTTAACTCAGAAGCTTGGAGAATTCTCTTCCGATTCCAAATTTTGTCACACATTCTCCAAGTTCCTTATTTTTCGAAGTGAAGAAACGAAAGAAAGTCCATTTCTTCCAGGTCACACGCTTATTATAATGATTTGATTTTTCTTTTTGCATGTAATAAGATGGTGTGAAATTTAATTTAGTCTTTGTGGCTCCGACTGAAGTAAGTACGCAGTTGTCATATTCCAAGAAGAGAAAAATTATCTCAAATAATAATGAAATTCATGGATGAAGAACGATAAAGTAGTTTAAAGGAAAAACCTTGGATATTCTGTTTTAGGGCAGAATAAAAAAATAAAAAAACAATCAAGAAAAAGAAAATAATACAGAAAATAAAAGACTATTTAGTCAGGACAAAAACTGTCCAAAATGGATTTTGTTGGCAAGATAATTAATTTTATACAGATAATTTCTTTAATAAGAAGTAAAATAATTTGTCTAATAAAATCAGAAAGAAATTCACAAAAGATACAGGGATCTTCCGTTATAGAACAGAAATCTGTAATGCGATCAACAAAGAGAAAAATGGACTCAGATGAAAATGGGCCCAAAATTCATGAGACAAGAAATAATACAGGCCAAGAGCAAAATCGTCATTTAAGAAAAGTCTAAATAAACTATTCAGTATCTACATAGAAAAAAACGGGATAAAAACGAATATTTTCCCGAGCAACATCAGATAGATAGATAGATAGATAGATAGATAGATAGATAGATATGAACAGACTGAGATAGATAGATAGATAGATAGATAGATAGATAGATAGATAGATAGATAGATAGATAGATATGAACAGACTGAGATAGACAGATAGATATGAACAGTCTGAGATAGATAGTTAGATAGATGTGAACAGACTGAGATAGATAGATAGATGAACAGACTGAGATAGATAGATAGATAGATATGAAGAGACATAGATAGATAGATAGATAGATAGATAGATAGATGTGAACAGACTGAGATAGATAGATAGATAGATAGATAGATAGATAGATAGATAGATAGATAGATGTGAACAGACTGAAATAGATAGATAGATAGATAGATAGATAGATAGATAGATAGATAGATAGATAGATGTGAACAGACTGAGATATATATAGATAGATAGATAGATAGATAGATAGATAGATAGATAGATAGATAGATAGAACAGACTGAGATAGATAGATAGATAGATAGATAGATAGATAGATAGATGTGAACAGACTGAGATAGATAGATAGATAGATAGATAGATAGATAGATAGATAGATAGATATGAACAGACTGAGATAGATAGATAGATAGATAGATAGATAGATAGATAGATAGATAGATAGATAGATGAACAGACCCAGATAGATAATTAGGAAGATAGATATGAACAGACTGAGGTAGATAGTAATATAGATAGATTTTCAAGTCAAATTGTTTTATAATACAACCAAAATATTTGACTAACCATTCCAACTTTTAAAGTCAAAATAGGAAAATGTTAACTGCGACTTCTTTTCTCTGTTTCTTTTCTTGCACTTGCCGCTTATGGAACTCCATTCCACATGCTTGCTTCCCTGATAGCCATGTTCTCCAAAGCGCATGGTCAATTGGCATCTTCTTTCTCTTTGACTCCCTCCTCTCTTTCTTTGACATTTCCTGTACCGATTTTTTTCTCTTCTCTCACTGCGTCCCTCTGTTTACTAGTGGCACTACTACTTTGCTTGTGGTAAAACGATTATTTATCTATATAAAATGTTTAAATGGTTGTCTAAACAAAAATCTCTTTTATGTATATAGAGATTTAGAGATGTCTCTATCTGATTTGAAATTGAAAGTAGTTTTTTTATTAGGACCAGTATCTGAATTGGTGTTAGATTAACAAAATGACTAATAAGTGTTTACTTAATGAATATAAAATAAACTTAATAACTTTACATGCTCAATAGCTGAACCTTTCCAGATGATTTTATATATATATATATATATATATATATATATATATATATATATATATATACGGCAATTATGAGTCTGTGTGTGACTGTTTCCTTTGCATGCCTACATTTTTTAAGTTACGCCATTCAAACTTTCTAGAGACTTTTTGAGTTTAAGTTCAGCAATTTTCCCTTTCGCACTTTTTGGCCAATGGAGCTGATTGTTTACATTTGCTCCGTAAAACATCTAAGATCTAAGATGGTTGCTAAATTACGCCAGAGAAATGAAATCACACGTGTCAAACGCGACTAAAAAATAAAAAATAAAGAACCTTTATATTTAATTTTTATTCCAACGTTTCAAAAATTAATTTGGTCAACAAAAAAAATGTGAATATTTTTCCACTAATTTTGAAACAAAGAAATATTTTTTTTAAAAAGTGTTTTTTCAAACAAAAAAATATGTTAAAAAATGTGCCAATGGTTAATTTAATTATTTAAGTTTTTTTTTTCAGATTTAATATTTCATACTTCAGAAAATAAAAAAAAATAAAAAATAAAGCTTTTATTTTTTCGCTAAATATTTTATGCAGGAAATCAGCTGTCTGTAAATCATTTCCATCTAGTTCTCTCATTGGCATCTGCTCCTACTAAAATGTTCTAAGTTGCACGGGCAACGCCGGGCTATGATGCTTCGGACTGGCTCTTCGATCCGAGCTGGGTCTCAACTGGCTTTTTTATCTGCAAAATCACTTCTTGTCTGTCTTTAATTTTGGTTGGCAGTTTCGAGACTTCGGCGCGGCAATTATATCTGTCTTTGTACATCTTCAGTCAGGAACTCTATGGGGTGAGCGCCCAGTGTCTTGACGCCTATCTTCGTCGTTACATCTCTGGGCCAAGAACCGACTGGATTCTGCTGCGGCTCCCTCGGGGCTCTGTATTTATACTTGTCCCTACTTTAATGGTGCGGTTCACGACGGACACTGGGTGTCTGGTTTCTGGCCCTTGTGGCCAATTATTCTTGCTTCCAGCCTTTGGGGTGGAGTTACTTCTTTCTGTCTTCTTTCCTTTTGGCGCAGCCAATTGAATAACGGAATTTTTATGACGTCTCTTCTTTCTGTCTTCTTTCCATTTTAGGCGGGACCTTTATGCCTCTAATTCTTTTCTCGGTGTAATTTCAGTTTAGTTAATTCTCATAACTACCAAACCTAACCTTTGAATCAAATAATCCTGGATACGCAAAATCTCTTTTTTCTGTGTTTGTGACAATCTACGATTATATTTGGGTCATATTCCGCATGGGTGTGGCAGAAAAACACAAAACAATAAAATTTTCAATTTCATCAGCTGTGAACCTCTCTTAGTCATGTTTTTTCCGCTTGTCAATAATGGCCGACTGATGAGAAGACCTCGTCTGACCCGGCTGGTCAGAAAAATCACACCTGCAATATTTTAATTCATATTTATTTCCAGCTCGTTTGCATTTTTTTCCTTTTTTTCTCTGTTCATAATGGAATAGAATATATTTATTTCCCCTGGTCATATTGGAATAAAATAAGTTTATTTCCTCTGTTCATATTGGAACAGAACCAATTTTTCCTGTGGGTTCTTTTCGATCTGTAAAAATTAATAATGCAATTTAATATAATGTCTTCCGTTTGATCTGTAATAATCAATAATACAGACTAATATAATTACTCCCGTTCTTGCCTTGCTAAATATTGTGTAACACAACAATTTTAATAAATTTCTTTATTAACATTATTTGCAATGCATTTCTACAGTAAAATTATTAAAGGAAATATATTAAGAACTACGAAATCGATAAAGAAATTTAATTCAAATTTTTAATAAAATTATATACGACGAATTTTAAGAGTAAAATTATGGCAGAAGCTATAGATCCAAAATGAGCAGAACGAACTTTAAAGGATATTTGGACTTTCCGTTGTAGAACAGAATCAGGAAAATTAATCAGTAGTGAAAACAATGAATCGGAATATAAAAAGCCATCAATAACTGGAAGAGAAAACAAACTTTTCCAAAATTACTTCTGTTGCCACGGATCGGAATATCACTGATCGGAATATCACTGATCGGAATATCACGGATCGGAATATCACTGATCGGAATATCACTGATCGGAATATCACTGATTTGAATTGCATTTCCTTACGAAAGTTATGATGCATTTCTACAGTCAGTGGAATGCAAACCGTTAGCTTGTAAAATTGGCTTTGTTCTTTGCCGTCTATCTCTCACTGTTCCTTTTCTTTTTCTCTCACGCAATCACTCTCTCTCTCTCTCTCTCTCTATCTATCTATCTATCTATCTCAGTCTGATCATATCTATTACACTTTGTTCTGATGTCTATCTATCTATCTATCTATCTATCTATCTATCTATCTATCTATCTATCTCAGTCTGTTCATATCTATCGATCTATATATATATCCGGCAGTTCTTCTATATTTATCTGTTTGGCGCAGTCTGTTAATATCTATCTATCTATCTATCTATCTATCTATCTATCTATCTATCTATCTATCTATGCTTGTTCTATCTATCTATCTATCTATCTATCTATCTATCTATCTATCTATCTATGCTAGTTCATATCTATCTATCTATCTATCTATCTATCTATCTATCTATGCTTGTTCATATCTATCTATCTATCTATCTATCTATCTATCTATCTATCTATGCTTGTTCATATCTATCTATCTATCTATCTATCTATCTATCTATCTATCTATCTATGCTTGTTCATATCTATCTATCTATCTATCTATCTATCTATCTATCTATCTATCTATCTATCTATCTATGCTAGTTCATATCTATCTATCTATCTATCTATCCATCTATCTATCTATCTATGCTTGTTCATATCTATCTATCTATCTATCTATCTATCTATCTATCTATCTATCTATCTATGCTTGTTCATATCTATCTATCTATCTATCTATCCTATCTATCTATCTATCTATCTATCTATCTATGTGCAATGAAAGTAAAACTGTTTGTATTTGACATTTACAGATTTTAATTGTTCTCTCTGTTTTTAAATGTTGTCTGTTTTAGATTACGAAAATTGCTTCCCTTGCCTGATTGCCACGGTCAGAGAACAAAAACAAAACAAAAAAGTGTAAAACAAAAAAATAAACACTAATGACTGCATGTTTGTAAAGCAGTCTGGAAATTCTTGTAGTCAGGTTGATAGTCACATGATTCGATTAGTCACAGCGCCGTATCCCTCCCGACCCCCCCGCCCTTGCTTTCCTTTCTTCCTACCGTCGTTTTTGTCGTCCCTTCTCTGATGCCGGCGCCGATAGCTTCGAATCGACGCCGATGCGCATGAGACGATTACACAAATTATTCTATGGGTGAACAAACTAATTTATTATTTTTTTTTTATGAGACACGTGTTCATCTGTTGTTGCGATGATTGGTTCTGTTTCATTGTCTAATGCACTGTTCACGTCACATTCATTCTAAAGTTTCATACGTTATCTTCTTGCTCTGTGTGAGCGAGGACGTACTGTTGTTCGCCTCCGCAAACAGCTTGCAACATGATATAAACTTCTGACAATTATGATGGTATATTTAAATTTGGAGCCATGACTCGTCAAATCCTGGATATGACGGTAAACTGCATCCGGCAGCAAGGCCGCTGATTGGGAGGTTGTGAAGAACAGGGAACCACCTCATAATTGCTCTTGTTCCCTGGTCAACTCTGACCCCGAGTGGTAGCACCTGTTAGAGTCCCAGCTAAGGGCAAATTGTTAACCCCCAAACTGGGGTCAAAACACTACGAAAGTACACTTTTACAGAAATATATACATTTTTTAAAGAAATATATAGCCAACAACACATTTTTTAAGGAAAAAATATTCTCAGCAAAACATTTTAATACAAAAATAGAAGACATTTTCAGTTTTCTAAAATAAAAAAAATGTTCATTAAAATCTGACTAAATCAACCTTTACACGATAACCGAACATAATAATACCTTAAACCCCCATCTTTTTGGCATTAAATAACCCACAGAGGTGTTGATATGCCGTTAAACAAAACTCAAAGTCAAACTCAAATCCAGTACAATGCTCCGAATAGTATTCATAGTGAGTCTGGTATACAGCTTTATCGTTAGTAAGTTAATTTCCCATCAAGAGTACATTAATGTGTCTGCATGTCAGATCAAGTTCAATTCAACAATTGACCTCTAATATACCAAAAATATTCCTTTCACATTTTTTTATTTCCCGTGTTTCTTCCGAACGATGACAATGACAGCTTTTAAGCAACGTTTGATTATTTGCCATCCCGTTTGGCCATACATTTAATTAAGCACATTATAAGTTACTTGCTGTTTCCAACTGATTTTCTTTTTCCAATAAGTCTTGAGTGTGTTAAAGTTTCCAAGCCATTTTTCCATATTAGTCTCGGCATCCATCTGTAGAACCATGTCAATGTAGCTCCGAGTCTCTTCTTCATCTATAAGGAAAAAACCTAGTATTCGTTCCCTATACAGGAAGATAGATACGACATAGCAATTCAGCGCTCTTTGTTTTAAACGAAATTTGACTATGCCTCGGTACTATGCTTTGTTTCTGGAAGGCATATTTCGATATTCCAAAGCACACTTTCAACTACCCAGATACTTAAACTTCTGTACCTGCTTTTCTTCTGATACCTTCATTTCAAAGCTAAAACTTTTGCTGATGACAGTACATCCTATTAATATTTCACTGGAGTTTCTATAAATATTGGATTTTATCAAACTTTGATTATTCCATCTTATAACATATCTTCAAAGGTATTCCAATTAATGCTCCATGAATGAGGTCGACGTCTGACCTTTGCGATTTGTCCTATGGTTAGGACGGCGGCTTGTAATCCACCAGGTTAGCTGCAGTGATATCTGTTCTGGTGCAGTGGATATCGGCTCGGAACGAGAAATTTGAGAGCCGAGTTCGAATTCCAGTTGAATTCGTTGCATTCACTTACGCAGAAATACCCTTAGGAAAGGTATTAAGCCTTCTCTTCTCCCTCCAACTAAAGGTTAAACCACAAAACATATTGGTTAGCAACCAGTCTACCGCAGAATAAAAATGCAACCTACTGAAGGATAATCTTTTCTCCAGTCGGTCAGGTCTCTTACAAGACATGTGTTATGGTGAAACACACCTATTCTTCAGATAATAGACTCCTCCTCCTATATTAACAGGAAGTTAACTCGAGAAGTTCTGGGCAAGTTCATTGGAGTTCTTAGAATTTCTAGAGAGTTCTTTAGAGTTATATTGGAGTTCAGTAGTGCTATTAGACACTTGATATTAGTCGGCAGTTAGCCGAATACTAAGGTGTACAGTGGAAGATTACCAAGTTTCGAACATTCTCGGTGCGTTCAGTCGATTAGCAACCGACCTATCACGATTGTTACTTTCAGTGCGAAAACTACTCCACAATATGATAACCCGTATGGTATTTAACAGGTCTGTAGATAAGTCAGCAACCCAAGACTGGAGCAGTTGAGATAATGAAAATCTGTGGTTTTTGACCAATGCCAAAATTGCACAAAGGGGCTGTTCTCTTTCAGTGGTGAATCTTTGATGCCTGTTTCTTCGAAATTTTTAGAGATCTACTGACAATGAAACGTCAAGGCGATCGGTCAGCAGCACACTTTTCTAGAACCTTTGATCTCATACATTACTTGTGGAAGGGATTTATCATTAAATCTTTGTATATGTTCTTTGATGTCTTCTAAACAGCTTGAAATAAACAATTTATTGTCCAGATAATCATTTTTACTGTAAAGTCATAGATTCTGACGGGTCATCTCGACTGCAGTCACTTTCTCACCGACACGGCGTGGTTTCCCTCTGTCTTTTCTACAAATATTTGCATAACAGCTGCTCTGATAAACTTTTTTCCATGATACTCTGACTACATGAATTGAAATGCGCTACTAGATTGGCATCTAGGTCCCACCCATTTAATGTTGAAATAGTTGTTACCGCTATTTCTACGCTAAACATTTTTTCTCGTATTTCTCACCTGTAGAATTCCTTTCAATTTACTTACTTCCATGACAACTACAATCTTCGAAATTGCAATGTTAGTCACCGTCTTCTATCTTTTTGAGTGCCATTCATTTTTTTTTTCTGTGAGTCAGTTAAGTGCCATATGTGATACACAATGGTATTTGTTCGTAATTGAATGCAACGAATTTAAATGAAATTCAAACTCAGCTCCGCGATTTCTCGTTCACCACAACTCAAATAATATAATTTTGTTTAAAGAAGATTGAACACCTTTAAAACTTATCTTTTCTTTAAGGTCAGAAGGATACGACACTAGTTTTGGACATAAATATGCATAAATGTAGATAAAATCATAAACTAACATGTGTTTTCGGTTGGTTTTCGGACCATTTCATTTATCGGCAATTTTTTCTGCGTATAGTTGTTTTCTTATTCGAATCGATAAGCTCACCTTGTTTGCTATACTCAAAGCATTTCGCCCGTTATCCTCTCCGGTCATTTCTTTTTTTAATTGTCCTTGTATTCGATGACAATCTTGGAATTTTAACAAACCAAGGAAACAAGTTGAGCAAATATACAAAGATATAAAGGGGTGTCAGGCAAGGATGTCTTCTCACCATTTTTTTCCAACCTATACAGCAATCCAAGCTCTAGAAATTCTTCCAAGTTTCGTTATTGGCAGCCGCAATTGAAACAATAAAAGATACGCAGATGATACAGTGCTGATAGCAGACACGGAAAAGTAAACAAGACCTCCTACAAAAAGTACTTACAGAAAATAGAAAGAAAGAGTCACATATAAACTACAAGAAAACAGAATCCATGGTCATTAATAAAAAGAGGATCCGAAAATGCCAACTACAGGTCGAACCATGGCTCCAAACATTATCCTAACTCAATATATATATAGCCTTTGAGATTTGAAAAAGGAATCACTCGACTGGCGATCGAGAGTGTGGGAAAATTTACTCACCTCAAAATCATTTTACTCGACCGACTCCATTTTTTTAATAGTCGCCTTACATAAACATAGCGTGAATCGCTGACGGAAAACAAAAAATTAATTAAAATTTTAAACGTGTTTAAGAGGATTTTAAAAATTTTCAAAAATAACAACATCAAAGATTGGTCTTAATAATAGCATAAACATTTTGATCATAAAACTTTGTTTTTTATTTTGAGCTCTTTTAACATCATGATATCGTGTTTTTTTTTGGGGGGGGGGGGCAATTGAGAGAAAGTATGTAAATTCGAAGTTTCTTTCTTCTATTTGATTACTACCTCCCTCTTATAGATGATAAAAAATAACAAATTTTCTCAGCGATTTTCTATAAAAAAATTACTTAACTTCTATAATTTGTTTTTCAGTGCGTGTTTGAAACAAGTATGCGTATATTTTTTTCCTTCTTTTAAATGTTTTTTTCTTTTTTACTTTTCGTAAGCAGGGAGAAAATATACATGTTGGAAATATTTTTCTAAATGGATTTCTAAAAATCTGTGAGCGTCTTTAATCTGGGCGACAGAGACATTTTGGCTCCACTCTGGAAGCGTTAATTAAATGAATGTTTTCACTGACCAGGACAATAAAAGGTCATTGTAGGTCATTCTAAGTAACTTGTGAAACTTCAATGGCATACTTTTGGGTTGTAAAAGGAATCAGATTTCTTTTTTCTATATTTGCAAGGTTTTTCATCGGCCGCGGGCGAGTAAAGCAATAAACTTTAATCGCATAATTAATTTTTTATCGACTGAGTCGATCGGGAGAGGGAAATCTCAAAGGCTATATATATATATATATATGTGTGTGTGTGTGTGTGTGTGTGTGTGTGTGTGTGTGTGTGTGTGAAGATGACCATTATAAATTTGATATATTTCGTTATGGACGGATAGATATGACGTGTGTTGTGGTAGATGCATGTATATCTGACTCTAAATTTTATAGTGTCTCTTTGTAGACACTCATTTTCAATGTTATGGCATTTATTAATTGCTACTTTTAGCATCTATGTTTCATATTCTTTTTAGGTAACTCCTCAACTTGTGAATTTTACAATTAGTATTTTTTAACAAAATTAGGAAACTAAGAATTAAAAAATTAAGAAACTAAAGATTAAAAATATTACAACTGCTTTAAATTCTAAAGAGATGATTTGCAAAACCCGTTGAATGTTGAAACGTAGAACACAAGAAACACGGAAACGAAATGAAAGAATTGAACCCTGCCGAAAATATTTATATAATTTGTTTTTCGTTTTTTCTGTCAGGAGCGCAACCTTTGAAACACGTGAACTTTTAATAATATATATGTATCACGTACAGCCACCTGTAAAAATAAAATACGGGTCACCAGCTTGCACATAAAAATGTTTTAATTATTTTAGAAATCTAATGGTTAGATTATTTGTATTAAACTTTTCAATTTTTGATTAGTAAATATAGTCTTCATGTATTAACTTAATAACCTAAAGCAAACGATAAAGATTTTTTAAACTTTATAATTTATTATAATAAAAAATAGTAAAAGCGAAAACAATTCTTGTAAAAATGCACTATTTATTGAAAGAAATTGTTCTCTTCAGATTATGATATACTTAATCTAAATTGTTTATGAAGCAATTAAAAGTTTATCCAAATAAAAAAATGGCATAGATTTATTGAATTTTTGTTTTCACAATTCGGAGCATATTTTCTGAAAAAAAAAGGCTAATTTAGAAAAAAAAGTTGATTAACATTCCTCAATGAATCCTACAGTTAATTAATAATTCAAATTTTCTGGACCCCCGCTAATTTCTAAACATTTCAGGAAATTATCTGGAGTAACGTATGCGAGAAAAATATTATACAAAGATTTTCTAAAAATAATTATTTCAAAAATGATTTCAGTTATTTTCAAATAAGTCCTGTTTTCATCAAAATCCGAACATTATTTGATTTTTGCAAAAATTTCCAAATTAATGTGCAAGTGAATTGCGTAATATTACATTTGCGGTAGTAAACACTTGTAAAAATTGCGTCACTCAGGCACGAAAAAAAAACAAGATTTTTACCAAAATTTCGAACGTATTAGAAAGAATTAAAAAATTTTCAAAAATAATTAAAATACTTTGATCTTTCCTCTTCATAATAACATAACAATTTTGCAGATAAAAGTTGGTTTTTATTAAGTTTCGAGCCGTTTTTCTTCATGCTATGCCGTTTTTTCGACGAATTCGTGAAGGTTCCCACTTTTGCATGATTCGTAGCGTCTGTATGCATATCTAATTCGTTATACAGACAAACACACGCACACACATATGCACGTACAGGAATCCTTCGATTGCTGTGGCTAATGTGTACATTAAAAGGTTTGCAATAATCGAAAAGACATCGAATATAATAACAAATGTAATTTGTACCTCAAATTTTAATCTCATTCACAATTAAATTCTACTTTGCGTACTATTATCCTCATCTTTGTTGCCATTTGTACGACGTTTCGGCCGTTGTATGCTCCGGCCTTCTTCAAGTGCTAAGAATTTCGAACTGAACCCTTTATTACAATTACTGGGGTATATGAACTCCATTCCTTGTTTAATGCCTCGATTGAAAGTCATGAGTTACCTCTCTTTAACCCAGAAAGTTACTTGTTCACCACTGCTGTAGCCTGGTATTGAACTCACAACTCTTTGGGTCAAGTCACAGGAAATAACCAACGTCTATATCCACTGGGCCATGTTTCCATAAGGACCTGAAGAAGGCAGGAGCGTACAACGGCAGAAACGTTGTACAAATGGGAACACAGATGAGGACAATAGTCCGAATAATGTAAATACTGTAAATACTACCTCATCTCAGAAATATAGACAAATAGAATGATCTATTATTAAACGTCGTACAAATGGCAACAAAGATGAGGACAATAGTCCGAAGAATGTAAATACTGTAAATACTACCTCATCTCAGAAATATAGACAAATAGAATGATCTATTATTAAACGTCGTACAAATGGCAACAAAGATGAGGACAATAGTCTGAATAATGTAAATACTGTAAATACTACCTCATCTCAGAAATATAGACAAATAGAATGATCTATTATTAAACGTCGTACAAATGGCAACAAAGATGAGGACAATAGTCCGAAGAATGTAAATACTGTAAATACTACCTCATCTCAGCAATATAGACTAATAGAATGATCTATTATTAAACGTCGTACAAATGGCAACAAAGATGAGGACAATAGTCCGAATAATGTAAATACTGTAAATACTACCTCATCTCAGAAATATAGACAAATAGAATGATCTATTATTAAACGTCGTACAAATGGCAACAAAGATGAGGACAATAGTCTGAATAATGTAAATACTGTAAATACTACCTCATCTCAGAAATATAGACAAATAGAATGATCTATTAATAAACGTCGTACAAATGGCAACAAAGATGTGGACAATAGTCCGAATAATGTAAATACTGTAAATACTACATCATCTCAGAAACATATACAAATACTGAATTAATGTTTATTAATCTGATTTTTTATACCAAGAAAAACATATTTAGAAGTGGTTTGTCGCGTAGTATTCGTCTCTTCTTCATATAATTTGCGGTACTGTGAAATTAGCCCTTCAAATTTTCCAAACACATCACAACCTGAAAGATTTATTAATAATCTTTCCATATTAAATGCATACATCTTTTATTTTTTAATAATTTGTATAAATGTAAATTCCTGTATCGAATTAAATCGTTCATTTTTTTAACAAAATATTATAAATTTTCTTTTAAGACCTTCAAAATAAACATGAAAAAATCTATTTTTTTTTAAACTTAATAGATACAAGTATTCAAATATGTATTTTTAATATCGGCTCATATTATACAATTTATGTATTTATAACCGCCCATTTTTATATACTACTGGAATTACTTAGATAACGTAATACTTGACAAACAAAAAAATAATAACCCATTTTCCATTCTGCAATTTAAAAAAATATTTAATTCATCGGCAACTATAAAAAAAAGAATCAACAAAAGGAAATCTTAACGACTCGAATCGTCATCTGATGGACTTTATCAAAGCAAACGTAAGGATATTATTTTGGCAGAAGTGTTTATAAAAATATTGTTAGTTTTCAATTTTTTTTAAGTTTTAGAGATGCTTATATATATTTATCAGGTTAACTGAAGTAAATTATGGAGGATGCTAAGTGATATAATTTGCAGTCTAATAAACAAATGTGAGTAAATAATGTGGTTGATTTTATTGTATTTTATTTAATATTTTAATTATTTTAATCTATAATTGAGTTTCGATCCCGGCCAGAAGCAAGTGGATATATATATATATATATATATATATATATATATATATATATATTAGTAATCCGCAGACAGATCTGTTTCGCTGTGTCACAGCTCATCAGTACAGTTGAAACCCGATCGAATTGGCGTCATTTGGCGATTCTATCTCTAAGCTATTTTTCTAAATTATATATATATATATATATATATATATATATATATATATATATATTTAAATTTAAAATGTCAGAAACCTAGGTGCCTAATTTGTAAACATTTGGTAAATGACACAATATTCTCTGTACCCAACACCAAAATCAAATTGCACCTACCACGCCTCACTTGTGACAGCGAAAACATTATATACTTCCTCTTCTGTTCAATATGTCCCAAAAGTGGATATATTGGCGAATCCGGTAATAGCTTTAGATTTCGCTTCAACAATCACAAACTTAATATACGCCAAAATAATCAATATTCCCCAGTAGGAGCACATTTCAATCAACCGGGTCAAACCTTAGAAAATTGCAAATGTTTACTGATAGATTCCAATTTTAGTTCTACATACACACACAGAAAGAAAGAAAAATACTGGATTTTAAAATTAAATACACACAAGCTAGGGTTAAATAGGGACTTAGGTGCTTTGAATCTTTACAAATACTTCAATAACTAAACTTTTTTAGATACATTTAAAAAAAAATTTTAGAACGTTTTTAGATACATCTGAAATTATTTTTTTATCTAAAACAAATTTACAAGTATTATTAAATATAGGTTTACTTTTACAAACATAATTTTTTAAAAATCTGTCGCTTTCAACGTGACTTGATGTAAAAACAAAAACTCTTCACAAACGCGTCACGTGATGTAAACAAACGCGTCACGTGATGTAAACAGACTCTTCACAGACGTTCTCGCGAAATCTCGAAAAATACGTTATTAATTCAAATTTTAAAATAATTTGTTTCTGATGAAGGACCGAGGGCGGTCTGAAATATAAAATATAATAGTAGAAATAAACAAATACTGTCAAAAAAACACATTTTTAAACTCAAAACGTTTTAATATTCTTTCCTATACATATTAAGACAGTATACGTGGATCATCACTATGCTATATATACATATAGATATAGATATATATAATTTAGAAAAAAAATTGCTATACTACAATTTCAATGGTAAATACATATTTCACAGCACAATGAGGACCTGACAGCTCGTCAGACCGAAGTGATCTTCAAAATATCCCCGACAAAATATCCCCCAGAATTTTTTTTTTACACACACGCTCACATGTCAATATTTAGAATAGACATTCGTGACGGTAATTAACAAAAACTTTCTCGCTCATTTAAAAAGAACCCCAATAATAGGAAAAAGAAAGAATAAAGAAAAAGCAGAGAATTGATAAATGAAAAGAAGAGAAAAAAAGAAAAGAATGAAAAAGAAAACGAACGGTATACAGAGAAATAAATGCTAACATCAAGTATCGACATAGCGTCTAGAGCGACTCGTCTGCTTTCTTAGAAAAACATGACGTGGAACATTTAACATTGAAATTCAGTTCTAAACATATTGAGATATATTTAAGGTAAAAAACAAATTGTAAATCATAATTTTAATACAAATTTAAAAAATGACTACTATTAATATTATTTTAAAAATTCATATTATTTTAAAAATTCAGTTAAAATAATTAAAATTAATAAAAATAAAACTTATAATTAAATATAGGAAAAAAGAAAAAGTTAGAAAGATAAACGTAAGAAAATGTAAAAAAATAAAAAAGAGAGCAAAACTAAATAATAAGAATGAGAGCGGGTAGCATAAATAGAAAAGAATTTAAAATAATTCAAAATAAACGTCTTAGATCGAAACCGACGTCTATTACAATCATATTTATTCTTAGAAACACGACATGGGATTTAATATTAAATTAAATTATACCTACTATGGGATATATTTATAGTAAAAAATAAATCATAAATCATACTTCCTAATATAAATTACAAAATAACCACTAGTATTAATATATTTTCAATATAGTTACAATAGTAACTCTTAGTAAGAAAAATGTAAATAAAATATTAAAGAACAATCTTAAAAACATCCTAAATAATAATAATAATAGATAATAACAATGAAAATAATGAAAATAATATATATATGTATGTATCAAAATATTTCTTTAAAACACTATGAGAATAGCTCCCAAAATTACAACCAACAAAGCATAACTTCCGAACTATTAAGCTCTACAATGCAGCACTCAAATTAATTTTGGATGAAGAAGACACTCATACAAATCTTAACGAAATAATATATGCATCAGCAACAGCAGCAACAAAAAAATTAAATATCAAAATAAAAACAAGGCAGTCTCGTAGACGTGAAGATCCACCTTGGAAAAGAAAAATAGAAAAAGAAATCGAACAACTTAGAAGTGAATTATCAATACTGGATGAACTGAGTAGAGGAATAAATGTAAGAACTAGGAAAAGCAGAAGAGCAGAAAGAAAATATAACATCAGGAATGAAAATGAAGTCTTATCAAATAAAGAAAAAATAAAGCAAAAAATCCAACTGAAGGCTCAAGAATAAGACGCTATGAGAAAAGAGCAAGATTTTACAGACAAAACAAGATTTTTCAGACTGATACAAAGAGATTTTACAGGGAAATAGGTAAAAAAGAATTGAAGTGACAGTACTCCCCAGAATGGAAGAAGTCACACAGTTCTGGGAAAAGATATGAGCTTGCCCTAAAGAACTTAGCAAGGAAGTACATTGGATTACGCAAGAGATAGAACGAATGAAAAATAAACCCGAACAGACATGGTCTGGAATTACAGAAGATGATGTTAAATATGCACTAAAAAAAGCACACAATTGGAAATTCCCAGGTATAGATAGAATTCCTAACTTTTGGCTATACTATTTAAATGCAGCACATAAAAAACTAGCCAAAGAACTTCAAGAAATGGTTGACGATCCCACTAAAATTCCTGCATGGATGACCAAAGGAATTACATTTCTTCTACCCAAGAATAGTGACACAAACAACCCGAAAAACTACAGACCAGTTACATGCCTTCAGACAACATATAAACTATTAACATCTATTTTAACAAAACATACATATTTATTCTTAGAAAGAAATGACATGTTACCACTTGAACAAAAAGGGTGCAAACGTGGCTGTTATGGATGTAAAGACCAATTGCTTATTAACAAAATGATTCTGGAAAACTGCTACAGTACAAAGAAAAATCTTAGTACTGCCTGGATAGATTATAGTAAGGCATTCGATAGTGTGCCTCATTCCTGGATTTTAAAGACTTTAAATATATACAAGATATCACCCGTCAGTATCAATTTTATCAAACAGTGCATGTCTATATGGAAAACAATCCTTTACCTCAATCATATAAATGGAACCTATAAGTCTGATGAAATAAACATCAGAAGAGGTATATTTCAAGGTGATTCTTTGTCTCCCTTACTATTCTGCATATCATTAATAGCACTAATCAGTCAACTTAATAAGACAGAATGTGGTTATAAAATAGGCCAAAAGAAAATAAGCCATCTATTTTACATGGATGACTTAAAGTTATATGCTAAGAATGATAATGAGCTGGAAGGTCTTCTGCAAACTGTAAAATGCTTCAGCGAAGATATTGGAATGAAATTGAATTTGAATAAATGTGCTAAAGCTACAGTTTACGTGGATCACTACAAGAAATATCCTCAATTAGCTTAGACCCTGCTGTAACAATAAAAGAATTGAAGCCAGAAGAAGCTTATAAATACCTAGGTGTAAATGAGAGTGAAAAAATACACCATAAATAATAAAAGAAATAGTGCGTAAAGAGTACTATAGAAGGCTACGAATGATATTAAAAACTGAATTGAATTCTCAGATCAGAATTATGGCCATTAATAGCCTTGCAATCCCAGTTGTCCAATATAGCTTTAACATCTTAAACTGGACTCTAAACGACATCAGGCGAATGGATGCTAAAACAAGAAAGCTTCTTTCTAAGCATAAGATGCATCATCCAAAGGCTGATGTAGACCGTCTATACATACCCCGTAAAGAAGGTGGAAGAGGTCTTATTCAGATAGAATTGTCATACAAGACAACAACTATTGGCTTACTAACATGCATAGAAACAACAAAGGACTGGATGATACAATTAGTAAGGCAACATGAAGAAAGAAAGAAAAAATATTCAATAATAAAAGAAGTCAGTAAATACAAATAAGATTTACAGTTAGTAGATTCTGTAGAAAAACAAAACAGAAGCCAAGAACCAACTATTGCGGCAAAAAATATGAAAATGAAAGCCAAAGATAAAGCTCTTGAACAGATAAAACAACGCTGGCAAGACAAACCACTGCATGGCCAATATCCAGAACGTGCCAATAAATCCAATGTTGATAAAGTTAATACCCATCGATGGTTACGTGCATCTGGATTAAAGTCTGAGACTGAAGGCTTTATTCTTGCAGCACAAGACCAAAGTCTTTTCACTAGAAACTTTCAGGCAAATATTATGCATAATAATATGGATCCAAAATGCAGGTTTTGTGATAAGCACCAAGAAGCAATAGACCACCTACACTCAGGCTGTTCTGTTCTTGTCCCAAATGAATATAAAAATCGCCACGATAGTGTTGGGCAATATTTATATTGGACAATGTGCAAACATTATGGAAAATCTGTAAACAAACACTGGTATGAACATCACCCAGCACCGGTTACAGAAATAGAAGATGTCACCATTCTATGGGATTACACCATCTACACAGACAGAAAAATTGAAGCAAACAGGCCAGACATTTTTGTTCAAAACTAGAAAGAGAAAACTTGTCTATTAATTGATATGGCTTGTCCAGCGGAATGTAACATAGCAACCAAGGAATTTGAAAAACTGTCAAAATATAAAAACCTGGAAATTGAAATAGAAAAAATGTGGAAATTGAAAACATGAGTTGTGCCAGTGGTAGTAGGTGCATGGCCAATATCCATAACGTGCCAATAAATCCAATGCTGATAAAGTTAATACCCATCGATGGTTACGTGCATCTGGATTAAAGTCTGAGACTGAAGGCTTTATTCTTGCAGCGCAAGACCAAATTCTTTTCACTAGAAACTTTCAGGCAAATATTATACATGACAATATGGATCCGTGGTCGAGTAGACTCTAAAAAGCTTTACATTTCTAAAAAGTATCAAATATGCCGATTGAAATTTGCCACTGAACACGTCATATGGACAGAAGAACGCTGAGATTGTGTTCATTTCAGCGACGAGTAAAAGTTTACCCTGTTCGATTGTGACGGGAGAAGGTTCGTTGGAGGCAGTCCTAAGGAACAATATTGTGCCTCAATGCACTAAAAGTAGTGTTAAATTTGGACGAGTGAGTGTGATGGTGTTTGGCATGACTTTCTGATGGTACGAGACCTCTCGTTAGGCTACACGGTCAAATTAACTGTATACAAAGAAATATTGAAGAAACATGTAGTACCTAATTTGAGAACTACAATTAATCTACCAGTTGTATTCATGCAAGATAACGCGCCATGTGATACAGCGAATTAATTTCCATGTCACACAGCAAAGACATTTCTTTCTGAGGAGGATGTTACTGTTATGAAGAGACCTGCTCAAAGCCCAGGCATGAATTCTAATTAAAGTGTTTGGAAGTTACTAAATGAAAGAGCTAAGGAAAAGAAATATCCAACAAAAAAACTATGGACTAATTTGAAAGAAGAATGGGAAAAATATCTGTTAATGAATGCAAGACATTAATTTGCTCACGTAGCAAAAGATGTCAAGCTGTTATTGAAAGTAAGGCTTTTCACATCAAGTACTAATGAATTATGAACGCTATTTTCATTTGGATAGGATGTATTCATTATAATCGTATGATTTTGTTAATAGTTCTGATGTTTTTGATCATCTATTTTTTTCGAATGTTGTATAATTATTCTTATAACTTTATCAAAATAAGTTTATTGAGCTTTATATTTTAGAATTATATAATTAACCTTTATATCCTTATATTTCCTTGATAAAATGTTCTATGAAGCTTTAAAATAAAACGTTATTTCACTTTTAATCTTTTTCTTAACATCGTTCTGATCTTTATGCTCGCTAATGTACATCTACTTCTGCAACCCATTAGACAGGAATACACTCGAGCAGAATTTTGATTGTCTTTTCACAAGATAAATCAACGGAATATACTGAACCCAAGGTGACATGCTTTTTCCCAAGTGATAAAATCGACGACCTTTTTCGCTTCAAACTAAAAAGACGTCAGCACATATATATGAAATATACAACTATATTTTATCCGCTTTTCTTTGGTAACTTGGCCGTATTGTGAAGTGAGTGGGTGGCTCCGATATGGTGGGATTAGGTACACACGCATACAAGCAACAGCAGACTGCGCTCAACTCACTGGTTTTTCCTCTCAAATTTCTGTCTGTTATCTGCTCGATTCTACTTCCTGAAACCTGGAATTTCCAGTGCAATCCATCCCAACTCGGGTGCTGACGCTTTTGATCCTGGTTTGTCAAAGCAAAATTCTAGATCAACATCTGCGTTTTCGTACTGAGTGACATCTCCCTGTGTTGTCCAGTGCCAAATACACTGCTTGGCGAAATTTCACACCGACCAACATATTATGCAACACTGTATTGTTCTCATTTTTCCAAAATATTCCCCTATGAACATTTTCAGTGATTTTTTCTTTAACCAAAACCTCTCTACAGCACCCACGTCACAGTACGAGCTTTTACATAATATGACAAAAAATTAATCTCGTAACTTCGGCTTAACAATGAATCAGACCAGAACACGATATCCATAAAAATGTTTTCCTTTTCTTCTTTTGTTTTATTCCCACTGAGTAGGTCGCCTGTCTACACATACCGTGGCACCCGAACTTGAAGCAATAATTCATGTTTTACACTTCAGTGGATAAACAATTTACTTTTAAAGAAAGTGAAAGAAAGGAACAGGAAAATTAAACCCCATGAAGGCAAAACAATGCTCCTCCTCAGCCTAAATCTCTCAGACGACCTCAAGTGGAATGACTACATTGAATCCACAGCTAAATTTGCTGCTAGGAAGTTCAATTCACTGTGTAGGGTCAGGAAGTTTTTCCTGCCTGAATCCATCCTGCACATATATAAATCTACCATCCGCTCGTGTATTAAATATTGCTGTTACATCTGGTCGGGTGCCCCTGCTATTCACGTCTGGGTTCTTGAAAAAATCCAACAGGGAATCTGCACTGTGATCGATCACCACTTGATAGCTCAGCTGCAATCACTTTCTCACCGGCGCAATGTGGCTTCCCTGTGTCTCTTCTACAAATACTTTCACGGCTTCTGCTTTGACGAGCTTAGCTCACGGGTGCCCCGCTTTGTATGAATTTACTCTACTAGACTAGCAACTAGGTCCCACCCTTTCACAGTGAAACCAATCAAATGTAACCTTAACTTCTACACCAACAGCTTCTTTGCTCGCACTTCCCGCCTGTGGAATTCTTTTCCGTATACTTGTTTCCTGACAGCTACAATCTCCAAGAAGTTAAATGAATTTAAAGAATTCAAACATAACCTCTCTGCTGATCTTGAAAAGACCACCCCTCAGTGGTGGATTGGGTAAGAAGTGGTTCGTAAATTTCAGAGCTTCTAAAACGAAGCTCCTATCTGTCAATCATCACAGGAGAACTCTCCTGCCCCTCATAAGCATGGGCCAAGCAAGTCCCCCTGAAAACAATACTCCTTGGCCTTACCCTATCTTCCGCCATCAAGTGGAATAATTGAATTGAATCAATAGCTAAATCCACTGCTAGGAAGGTTGGGTTACTGTGTCGGGCCCGGAAGTTTTTCCCGCCTGAGTTCATTTTATACATATACAAATCAACCATCCGACCGTAAATGGAATGCTGTTGTCATATCTGGTCAGGCGTCCCTACTGTTAGTCTCAGTCTTCTCGACAGGCTCTAGTGGAGAATCTGTAATGTGATAGGTCTCGACCTGGCAGCTCGACTGATGTGGCTTCCCTCTATCTCTTCTACAGCAGGGTCTAAGCTAATTGAGGATATACTTTCATGGCTTCTGCTCTGATGAACTTTGGTCACTGGTGCCCCCTCCTCAAGAATTTACTCGGCCAACCAGACTGGCAACAAGGTCCCACCCTTTTACTGTTAGATCAACCAAATGCAGATAACAATTCTATTCTATCAGTTTCTTTTCTCGCGCTTCGCACCTGTGGAACTCCCTTCAATATACATGCTTTCTTGACGGCTATAACCTCCAGGAATTTAAATGCAAAGTCAAATCCCATCGCTTATCCACTTAACTCCAGCCCTTTCCACATCACTCCGTGTATCTTGTTCTTTTTCTTTTTCTCTACCTTCGTAACTGTCTTCACACCTGTGTTCACATCCTTCTCTTACCCTTTATCTTTCACCCCCTGTAGCTGGTTCGTCTTTGTCTTCACTCTCCTTCTGCCTAATATTTTGCCGATCATTTGCACATCAGTTTACGCCTTGCTTGGGGTGAAATGATAAAAAAAATGTAAGGTCAATTGCCATCTCCTATCTCTCTGACTCGCATCCTTTCCCTCGTGTTGTTTCTCCGTCTACTCTACTCTCATCATCTCTGTTCACACCAGTATTCCCATCCTTCCCTTACCCATTCACTGACACCCTCTATAACTTGTTACTCTTTCTCATCACTCTCATTCTATGTAACCCTCTACACACCAGTGGCAGTAAAATTGACTTGCTTGGAGTGAAGTGATTATTAATAAATAAAAACAAAAACAAAAACAAAAAACAAGCCGTAGTTAATGAAAGTTTGGATTTATATCCAATCTAGTTTTGGAAACCTTCAGACGCAGGGGTTGTGGGCGTGGGCGTCAGGTTATTCTCCGATTCCTTCTGTTAGTCGTGATGCTCGACTTCACGACGAGTGTCAGCCAGTCGAAACGCAGGTGACACAACCAGCGATTCACGTGCTCGAGAGCAAGGCCCAGTTGCGGCTCAGTTGTCATCACCGAACTTCTCCAGATCGGGAGAAGAACTTTTATACATCCGTCTTGATTTCTCGCTCTTGTTTCATCGATGGTGCTAAAAAATCTATTTTCGTTTGATATTGTTTTCATAGAATAATTTCCTTTAAACATAATTACGATCGCCGTTGTTAATATGTAGATACCTGCCCGTCAAACAAGATTTGCTTCTTATAAAATAATCGATTACCTCCGACCTCTCTGTTGATTGTCAAAGCCACACAGTGGTTATTTAAGAGTCTTGTCTTCTTAAGAGAAGATCTTAGTAGGCGACATATTAGCATTGTCGTGTTATTTTTATTGTAAAAGCAGTCGTTTGGAAAAATTCATATTTTTCAAGAACTAGGTCAAAAAACTTTATATTTAAATGGGAAATCATCACAAACTGTTTTTTTTTCTTAGAAATTTAATAGAAGAGAGATATTCACATCTATAGAGCCAATTAAATCTGCTTTTATTTGTATTTTCGCATGAAGAAGACCGAGTATTAGTTACCAACACGATGGATGGGGAGCGAGTAAATTGATTATTCACTGAAGTGTAAAACATGAATCATTCAGATGAAACAGTCGTATAGAATTCCCACGATGCATCATTATACTTTAAGAAACGACCCAATATATGTTATTATTAAGAACACACATATATATATATATATATATATTCATATATATATTCATATATATATATATTCATATATTCCTCTTATAACGGTCATGTAACGTTGGATACACCGGTTCCCGCTACATCACCGAAGTTAAGCAACGTTGAGCCTGGTCAGTACTTAGGTGGGTGACCACTTGGGAATACCAGGTGCTGTTAGCATTCACGGATGTGCGGTGGATGTCGGCTTGGATGGGGAAATCGGTGAGCCGAGTTCCAATTTCAGTCGAGCACGCTGCATTCACTTGCGCACTGGTACCCTTGGGAAAGGTATTAATCCGTTCGTTCCCTCCAATTATGGGTTAAATAATTGAGGTCTGCTGTTCGTGCGATTTGTGGCAGTCATCTGCACCAATTGTTTGTTATCAGCAGTTCCAAAAAGTGTGGATGGTACTACACAATGCCTTCACCACTATAAACAAATCTCTGTGTGGTTGTCTTGCTGGAAAAAGGTTGGACCCTCATACGTTGAACGCGAAGGGAGAATCCATTATATATGTTCTTAAATAATAACATATATTGGGTCGTCTCGATGGCCTACTTAGGGAGTAAAGACTCCGACTGACACTAAATCGGCCAGAAGCAAGTGGATATGTCTAGCCACACTGATGAGCTGTGATACAGCGAAACGGGCTTGTATGTGGATGACTAATATATTATGCTCTCATTACGATTGAGCTCTCTGGAGAAGAACATTTTAAAAACAGTTTCCACTTCGGCTATAATGCGTGACTCTTCAGAAATGAATTGAGTTCTATCGGTGACTGGCGTCTGTATACATTGCTTATATACAAGACGCTAAAATTTCCCTTCTCCGATGGCTTAGGGAGTAGAGACTCCGACTGACATCAAATCGGTCGAGTTTCGATCCCGGCCAGAAGCAAGTGATACAGCGAACCGGGCTTGTATGTGGATGACTAATATATATATTTATTTACAGACACACGCTCTCTCTTATATATATATATATATATATATATATATATGTCGTCCACATTCAAACCTGTTTGGCTGTATTACAGCTCATCTGTGTGCCTAGACAACTACTTGCTTCTGGACAGGATAGAAACTCGACCGATTTGGTGTCAGTTGGAGTCCCTACTCCCTCAGCCATAGGCGCATATAATGAGAAAGAGCGTGTTTTATTTCTTAACGAATCCTTCTCTCCGTTGTATATATATATATATAAAGACTTTTTTCGTAACTCATCCTGGCGTCTTCGAACTTATTCATTTTTTTTGTGCCGTATTTATTTTTTTTTTAACACGAGTGTACACGAGTATCCTGTCTGGTGTGTGGTGGTAGAGAAAGGCCTACAGGTTTTTCAACGTGACTTTTCTGAGATCAAAGAACACAGCGTAGGCAGAGAAGTTCTTGAGGAACAGCTACTGTGACGACGCCATCATCACGATTAGCATCGTCATAATTGGTGCCGTTTCGATAGCATCAACCCACTCAGGTTCGAGCCATCATCATCACAACAGGTTACGGACCAGGAGCAGCGAGCCAGACGGAGGTGAAGTGGGACAAGTTATTATTTAAGAACATATAAAATATTCTTAATTTTTACAAACACACGCTCTCTTTTAGATATATATATATATATATATATATATATATATATATATATAATCCACATGCAAGCCTGTTTCGCTGTATCGTAGCTCATCACTGTGTCTGGACAGGATCGAAATTTGACCGATTTGTGTCAGTCTGAGTCTCTACTCCCTAAGCCATAAGCGCATCATGTAAGGAGAGAACGTGTTTTATTTAAGTCATATTTACACACACCATTCACAGAACTAATTTCATTAATCAATTGAGTAATGAATTCAATTAATTACTCAATTCATTATATATATATATGAACTTTCAACAGACTAATGTATATATATATATATATATATATATATATATATATATATATATGAAATTTCAATAGCCTAAAAATATTAATGACTGTTAAATTAAAAGACTTCGTAAGCCAATGACATCCTTGCTTTTATATATGAATACATGCAACAAAATAAATACTACCTTTGTCTTAATAAATTCACTCGGAGAACAAACTTCGTCGGTTAATAATAGTTTTTCTCTTGTCAATATATATATATATATATATATATATATATATATATATATATATATATAATCCACATGCAAGCCTGTTTCGCTGTATCGTAGCTCATCACTGTGTCTGGACAGGATCGAAATTTGACCGATTTGTGTCAGTCTGAGTCTCTACTCCCTAAGCCATAAGCGCATCATGTAAGGAGTGATATTTACACACACCATTCACAGAACTAATTTCATTAATCAATTGAGTAATGAATTCAATTAATTACTCAATTCATTATATATATATATGAACTTTCAACAGACTAATATATATATATATATATATATATATATATATATATATATATATATATGAAATTTCAAGAGCCTAAAAATATTAATGACTGTTAAATTAAAAGACTTCGTAAGCCAATGACATCCTTGCTTTTATATATGAATACATGCAACAAAATAAATACTACCTTTGTCTTAATAAATTCACTCGGAGAACAAACTTCGTCGGCTAATAATAGTTTTTCTCTTGTCAATATATATATATATATATATATATATATATACTTGTGAATAAAAATAAATAAAGAGTGAAAATGATTATCTCCAGACTCCAAGTTTCGCAGAATTAAATTCGCTCGGCTGAAGGCTTTCAAAACGTCAGATGGTCTAAAACATCACATGAAATGCTATGAGACAGTCGGCGGCCATTCAGTAACTGTTAGCCAGATATGTAGTTTTGCATGTTCAGACTGGGCAGAAGATTTTCCTGCAGTAGGTTGCCATTACTTTCTGCAGTAGACTGGTTACAAGCCTGTCCTGTTATTTAGATAGAGGGAAAAGAGAGAGATTATATTACATTATTATATTAAGTATAATTTGTAGGGGAACAGTTTATTACTTCATAACAATTGAAAACCGATCCCCCACTTTATACCCAGTGGAAGTTTTGATTATTCTTAAATATTATATTCAGTCAGTTAAATGCCATATGTGAGACGACTGACTGGACAGAAGATTATCCCGCAGTAGGTTGCCATTACTTTCTGCGGTAGACTCATTGCCAGCCAATCTGTCCTGTTATTTTACCCATAACTGGTGGGAAAAGATGGATTTATACCTTTCCCAAGGGTATTTGCGCGTAAGTGAATCCAAGTAATTCAACTGGATTTCGAACTCGGCTCCCCGATTTCTCGTTCCATGCCGATATCCACTGCACCGCAACGCACATCCCCAGCTATGGTACCGTTTTCAAATTTCGATCGATATCGTTGCATAAATTTTCGCATAAATACTCTTGGAAATGTATGAATCCAACTTTCTACCTTTGGTTGGCAGAAAATCTAGCAGAAAGATCCCTCCGAATTCAACATCGGTTCCGCTTTGCGTTTTCAACTCCAACCCTGACTACGGAACTCACTACAGCCGCACCTAGTCTAATGTGTCCAGAAGTGGGGCGTTAAGGAATCCAAAGAGAGAGACAGACAGACAGACAGAGAGAGAGAGAGAAAGAGAGAGAGAGAAACATAGTGAGAGTGACTAGTATATATGGAGAGGACAGTACATAAGTAAAGTTGTTTTTTTTGATTTGATGACGATGACGATGAATTGTTCTGAACAAAAAAGTCTGTTTATCGATTATTATTACAAAAATCCTTCACTTACTTCCCTTCATTCTGTAAAGGAGCCAATTTTAACTCTGTAACGTCATCATTGAGCTATCAGCTTGTGCCCTCCAAAATGACGTCACAATGTCATATATTCTTTGCTAGAAGAGAAAGAAGACGTTAAAAGCGAAGTAAATTTAGAACGCCTAAGAATGGTTCCTTGTTTTGGCATAGAACGCATCCAATTTGGCGTATTCAGTAAATTCTTCAACAAACGCATGTATCTGTCTGTCTGTCTGCACACATACACACACACACACACAAACACACACACACGCATATATATATATATATATATATATATATAGTGTGTGTGTATATGTGTGTGCGCGTGCGTGTTTGTGTGCGCACTTGTATTATCATAATATTTGTACAAGAATGTTTATGTACCGCGCGTAGATATAGATATCGTAAAAGATTTATAAATATTCATATATATATATATATATATATATATGATATTAATATTATGTAATACATTAAGGAAGATAAATAAAAATAGATATGAGCAAACTAGATACATACATACATGCATACATACATACATACATACAATGCCTGGCTACGCTTATTCGATGATGCTCGTCTACCAGGGCGGCTAGCTAATCCCCATCGTAGACGCCTGCTCAGACAAACTTGCGTTTGTTCAACACCCACAGATTTACATTGCAACTATGCTGTACGGACCTTAGTTACAGTTTCTGGGAGAAAGGGCGTTAACAACAGTCTGAACAAGGCCAGGACGCCCGAAACCCTCGGTCACAATGACTTATGACTTCGTGCTAGCCCAACTAGCGACGGCTTCTCAAAGAGAGCTGTCTACCCACTTTAACTCACAAGGTTTGGGTCAACTCGTGGTATGGTTTTCAGGCACTTTCCAAAGGTGCCGCACGCTTGAATTGCCTTCTCCAGACCGATAACATCAAAAAGTCACCCTCATGAAAAATCGAATATAGTGATATTTGAACCCGGGCTTCATGTTCAGAAAACAAACGTTCTAACCACTCGCCAACACACCCATAACATACATACATACATATATAGAGAATGGGTCTTTTATTATTATTACTTTGCAAAATTTCACAAGGCAGCCAGAAAGCCTTTGCTTCGGCCAGCCAATAAAAAGAAAAGACTAGCATGGGGAAGAGAGCACAAATTTGGGCACCAGAACAGTTCATTTGATGCACATGTTATTGTGCAGTATTAACAAAAGAAACATTCTCTATTCAATTACAATTATTCACTTGGCAATAACTACTAAAAATAGTATGAAATACATCAATTAGAAAAAAAAACTGGGGTGACCTAATAATTATGGCCGGTAAGGTACTATTAAGAGAAAATAATAATAAAAAGAATAATATCAAAAAGTCACCTTCCTAACAAATCGACAATATATATATTATTAGGCCACCCCAGTTTTTTGAAATATATGGTGTATTTCAAAATATTTTTAGTGTTTATTGCCAAGCGGATAATTATACATGAAAATAAAATGGTTCTTTTGTTATTATTACTTTGCAAAATTTTACAAGGCAGCCAGGAAGCCTCTGCTTCGGCCAGCCAATAAGACGCAGAGACTAGCATGAGGAAGAGAGCACAAAAACTGGACACCAGAACACTTCATTTGATGCACATGTTATTGTGTAGTATTAACAAAAGAACCATTCTATTTTCATTTACAATTATTCACTTGGAAATAAATACTAAAAATAGTATGAAATACATCATTTTTTAAAACACTGGGGTTGTAGTGATACGGAGCAAAAGCGATGGACCGGATGCTTGCACCCTCACAACCAAAAAGTAAATGACCAAAAGTCGTCGGTGCGCATCCGGGTTCGCGCAGATGTTGCGGTTGAAAAATAAAAATGAATTAAATATTAAATTCGCGAGCCTACGCGAATATTATTTATCGGCCAATGGGAAGCCCAGAATCAAATACGGATATGAATTTCCAAATGATCACCTGCGATCCAAAAAGTCAAAAAATGTAATCAGTATCCCTTTGACCTAAGTCTTACTATCGTAGCCTCCCTTACCTCTCTCACCTTATCTTTTGCTGTCTCAAAACTACTTACTGACCTAAGGAGCGAATACATCAAAGACATTCCTTACTTACAGCGCTCCCACATTCCTAAGCATTAATTATCTTTCAGCATTTTATTGCCATGAACATTTTAACGTCCGTTGGACCTATACTTCAAGTATTACTTTAATTGTAAAAACCTTAATTGATATGTGTATATATAAAATGTTATTTTTCAACTCAATTTGCTTTTCTTGACTTATAATCATTTTATGACTTATAGTGGGCTATCTACAACAAGGCCAAATTCCGTCAATCTTCAACAATACACAACTACCCTTCACTAGAACGGACTCTCCACTATAAACTGGGAAAGAATGGATAACCTGCTATAGGGTAGCCTAATAATTATGGTCGGTAGTGTACATACAAAGTAATCGTTCAAACTTCAACTCATCGTTCAAGTGTTGAAGATTTCGGAAACCACTGTTCTATCTCCGGAAAGTGATTGAGAAATATTTGCATTTTACAGATTGGAAGCTGTTATTTGCAAATATGAATTTACGAATTGATTCATCAAGAATACAATCTTAGCCTGGATTGATCCAAATCAGCCGAAAAGAAAATCTGTAACCAAAATAACGACGTTCATTTGCTTTCTCCCGTTAATAAGCTGAATGCTAAATTGCCAACAAATTCATCGTCATACTTTATGTAATGTGTTCCTTAAGGTTGTGGCTGATCATGGCTCTCTGTGACTTCCTAATCATTGTATGACTTATTCCTTAAGAGTTCCTTTTTTAACCTTTTCTGCGTTTTTCTCCTTCTTTCATCCATTTCTCCTTCCTTCCTTGCTTTCTTTTTTCTTCCATCCTTTTTTCCTTCGTCCATTTTCCTTCTTTCTGTGCTTTCTCTATTTCTTTTTCCTTCTTTCCTTCATCCATTTTTCCTTCCTAACTTCCTTGCATTCTTTTTCTCTCCTTCTTTCTTTCCTTCATCCATTTTTCCTTCCTTCATTGCTTTATTTTTCTATTTTTTCCTTCTTTCCTTCATCTATTTTTCTTTCGTTCATTGTTTTATTTTTCTACGTTTTCCTTCTTTCCTTTATCCATTTTTCTTTCGTTCATTGCTTTGTTTATCTACTTTTTTCTTCTTTCCTTCATCCATTTTTTCCTTCCTTCCTTGCTTTCTGTATTTATTTTTCCTTCTTCCTCTCAGCCATTTTCCTTTCCTTCTTTCATGTCTTTTCTTTATTCTTTCCTTCCTTTTTCCTTCATCGATTTTTCGTTTCTTCATTGCATTCTTTATCTCTTTTTTCTTTGCATTCTTCTTTCCCTAGTTTGGTTTTTTTTTCCATTCTTCTTTTTTCCTTCAACTATAACAATATTAACACACTCCTTTTTTCTTTCTTTCTTTCTTTCTTTCTTTCTTTCTTTCAGTATTCCTTTATATTTTTCTTCACTCATTCATTCATTCACTCATTCATTCTCTCTTTCCTTTCTTCATTCCGCCCTTTCTTCATTCATTCATTTCTTTCTTCTTTCCTTTAATTACTGAAACATCTTCTTTTACTTTCTACCCAGTGTTCATTTTTATACCAAATTTTTATTTTATTTTTTTTATTTTATACAAATTATTTTATTTTTTTTATTTTATACAAATTATTTTTTTTAATCATTTCACTCAAGCAAGGCATTCCACTGCCACTGTTGCGCAGAGGGTTACGTAGGGGAAAGTGATGAGAAAGAGTGGTTAGTTACAGAAAATGTCGGAAGGAGGGTGATAGACGGATGAGGATACCGAGGAATGAGGGTGACGTAGATTAAAAAAGAGTTTGAGAGAATGGATGCGAGTTAGTGTGATAAGAGGTGTCTATTGAGCTTACATTTAAATTCCTGGAGATTGTAGCTGTCGGGGAAGCAAGTATACGGAAGGGAATTTCACAGGCGGGAAGTGCGAGCAAAGAAGCTGTTAGAGTAGAAATTGCGGTTACATTTTATCGGTTTCTCTGTAAAAAATCTAGATGCTTATCGAGTAACTTGTGCAAATTCATATCTAGGTGGCACCAGTGATCTAAGTTCTTCGGAGCAGAAGCCTCATGGTATTTATAAAAGTATTTATAAAAGAGGTACAGGGAAGCTACACCACGCTGGTGAGAGAGGGACTGCAGCCGGGCTGCCAAGTCGGTATTTTATATTGCTGAAATATCATAATTTGCTGCTCAATCTCTAAATACAAGTAGTTGGTGAAAATTTATCTCTTTCACGAATAATGACCAAAAAAGAACTTTGGTGCTTTCTTGGATTTTCGATGTGTTTTTTTCTTTTTTTTTTATGATTGCGAGAAACTGTGAGTGTGTGTCTCTGTGTGTGTGTGTGTGTGTGTGTGTGTGAGAGAGAGAGAGAGAGAGAGAGAGTGAGAGAGAGAGACTAACAGTATGAAACAGTGTGCTCATATACGAATGATAAATGCGTATGCGTGTGTGTAGAAGGGTGTAGCTCGATATGGGCATCACTTATTTTTTTTAGATCATTGTCCACATTTTTCATACGGTTCAATCTTGACAGCATTATCAGTGAATATCATGCATCCGCTACGGCGCCCAACAGTCTCCGCTGCTCTCGGCTCTGCGGGCTTACGTAAATAAAACAACATTAAGATTACAAAGAATAAAGAGAGAGAGTGTGTGAGAACGGTGTTCGAGTGGTCAATGGACATCTCTGAAGAAAGCTAAATCGGCCCCAGTTCGAAACCTGGTAAATATAAGGGCCAGACTTCGAAGAAAGTAATCCTAACTAGAAGATCGGTGTTTATGCATCTTTTAACGGTTTTACAGTTTTCCTCTTGTAAAATTGAAAAAAAAAAATCAGAAATATTCAGAATTATGCCAACAAGCGAGAGAAAGATTGACTTAGAGAGATAGATAGATAGATAGATAGATAGATAGATAGACAGATAGATAGATAGATAGATAGATAGATGTGAAAAGGCTGAGATAGATAGATAGATAGATAGATAGATAGATAGATAGATAGATAGATAGATATGAACACACACAAATATAGATATTTATATATGGAGAGATAAAAAAGAAAGAAAGAGAGATGCTGATGATGCTGAACAGGCTAAGGTAGATAGATAGATAGATAGATAGATAGATAGATAGATAATGAACCCTCTATCACAGATATATCTATTTTTAAAACGTTTTTCATTAAAATTTTTATTACCATCATTAAATACCTGATGAGACATTGTTCTTTCAATGTCGAAACAAAGTGTACAATTTTGTAATAGTTTGTAGTTTGTACTTGTTCTAAAGTACAATTAATAATATATATAGATATACACGCACACACACACACATATATGTTGTGTGTATTTAAGCAGCATTATTTCATTAATGCATGTTTCATTAAATAATATAGACAAGTGTTGTCTATTTATTTTATGTAAATCTTTTTCATATTCTCTTTTTTGTACAAAAAGCTAACATAGTTTAGAAATTCAAGTGCCCTTTGGGTGATTATATCTCCAACAGATTAAACAATATTTATGTTGGTTACACCAAAAACCCGCTTTCACGACGCTTGACACTACACTTGAACGATAATTCTAACATTTTTAGGCATTTATAACAATATGCCTGTTCACAGACACAATTCCGGCAAACCCTAGTTGAAAACACAACTATACTTAAACATGAAAACAATAAATAAAAATTAAAAATTCTCGAAGCTATATACATAAAACAGTTGAAACCTAAGATAAACTATGAAATCTCTACAAATATGCTTAAATGCCTATAATTAATAACAGAAGCCATTGATTTATTCCAATGGCTTCCCATACTTAATATTTCTTGTTTTCACTCTCGTTTGGTGATGCGACATTCGCTTCCAGCGTCTTCAATGCACGAGTTTGTTGTTGCTTGGAAATCATCCATGTAAACAAAAACAGTTTGTCATTATCGTTTGTCCGTGGTTATAATGTAGAATGTAATTTGACATCTTTGAAAATGGCTTATGTAAGGCGAAAGCTTAGATTGGATATTAAAATATTATGTATCCATATTGTAATTTTCTTTCTTCATTTAATGATAATGCTATTAATATTATCAGAGAAGATGAAAAAATTTATATAAAATAGACAACATTTGCCTATATTATTTAAAGAAACATGCATTAATATATATATATATATATATATATATATAGATAGATAGATAGATAGATAGATAGATAGATAGATAGATAGATTCCCGACTTGACGTGGCTTCCCTATGTCTTTTCTAGAAATTTTTTCATCGCAATAGTTCTGACAAGATTTTCCCGTGATGCCCCGAAAACATGAATTTAAGCGTGCCACTAGATTGGCAACTCGGTCCTAACCATTAACCTTTGAAAAAGCTAAATGCAAATTCCACTTCTCTTTCTACTGCAACGGTTCTCTTTGTTGCACTTCCCACCCGCAGAAATCCCTTCTGTTTAATTGCTTCCCAATAAATACAACCTCCAAAAATTTAAATAAATCGGCATCTTCTATCTTGAATCCCATTCACCTTTTGTCCATTCCTTAATCCTCCCTCTACTCAGTCTTGTATTTCACTTCCACTCCCTAAACCTTCTGCGAACTAGTGGCTTTCCAGCCTAACGTAGGGTCAGTTAGTCAGTTAAGTGCCATACGTGAAACATGCTTTTGCGATCATGTCTCGAAAGTGACATGACTGACTGAGTAGAAGATTTTCCCGAAGTAGGTTGCCATTACTTTCTGTGGTAGACCGGTTGCCAACTAAGGCTATAGAACCCAATCTGTCTTGTTATTTAATCCATAACTGGAAGGAAGAGACAAATTAATATCTTTCTCAATGGTACTTCAGCGGAAGTTAATGCAACGAATTCAACTGAAATTCGAACTCGGCTCCCCGATTTCTCGTTCCGAGCTGATATCCAATGCCCCACAACACACATCCGCATATTGCATAGGGTGAAATGATTAAAAAAAATTTTTTTTTTAAATAGAAAAATTCATCATTTCATCATCGGTTACCATGTTCTTGGAATTTAGGAATATTAGTAAACCGTATTATTTTTTAAGTTTATCTGGGGCAATCACATCTCTGGTAAGAGAAACACAAGTAAAACACAGTCACTGTAATCTTTACAAATCAGCCTGTTGAAGATGCTGTATTTGATTTGCCTGCCCACTACACAATGACTTCTTCAAGTGCCGTGTCCCCTCAAGACGTAGGCGATCATTGAAATCCACTTGGCTCTGTCCTCTGTCGCTCTCAACATTTTTTCTTTTGGTATCTCTTCTAAGCCCAGCTCCGACATCCATTTGACAGTACTGATAGCAGACACGGAAAGGAAAATTCATGACCTTCTACAGAAGGTAGAAAAAGAAAGTGAGAAGAAAGGTCTGAGCATAAACTTCAAGAAAACTGCGCGTGACGTACTTGTTATTGGTCTAAATATTCGATAAATTGTGCTGGGAAAATATGTGTCCTATAACAGGATTCGAACCTGGGTCCCTTAGAATAAACTGTCATTAAATATGACGTGTTTTAACCACTCGACTACGTAAAAACTAACGGTCATACATTATTAATGATATTAATGATATTTCCCTTGGACACAATTTAGAATCCTAACATGATTTATCGATTATTCAGATCATGAAACATACAATTTAAAACAAGTTAAAAATATGTCGGATTTAATCCATTTTGTAACGGGTTTCGTAAAAATATCATAAGTAATATGTAATAATTGTCTTTGTTTACATTAGGATACGAAAACAAAGCAAATATGAGTATTACAAAACACCAGGAAAATGTGTTTAAAGGCATTATTGGGGCTTTGTTTGAAACGTTACTCCCACATGGCCTAGCAGTTTAGACACATTGGATCAAGTAATGGTTTTTCCTAGGAGACGCAGATTCATATTCTGCCGAAAGAACGACTATTTTCTTCATAAGTTTTTTTGATTATTTAAGCCAGTAAATAAATACACTGTTCTTTTATAAAAAAAAATACGAGTACACATTAAAATTAATGTTTACAAAAGTTGTATATATATATATATATATATATATATATATATATATATATATATAATAAAAAGTGTGAGAGGCCGTGAACGTTTTGTTTAAAGAGTATATTTATTGTTGTTGTTATTATACATGTTATGATACTTTAAGTGTCCATAATAGTATTTGTGATGCTACACGTGTTTCGAGTCTAAAGTTGACTGTCTTCAGGCGAATAAATTTTTGGCTTTCAGTATCGTGTTCTTTTTGTTTCTGACAGCCAAGTTGTTGTTTATAAATAAGTAAAAAACAATAAAATTAAAAAAAAATTAAAATTAAAAAGAAAAAAGAAAATAATATGTATACCTTATCAAATAATATAATATTAAAATAATACATAAAAATAATAACATAAAATAATATATATATATATATATATATATATATATATATATATATATATATATTCTAACGTACAATTTACAAGATTTATTCCCTTATCGCTAACTTCCATCAACATCCACACACAACTTGCCAAATATAAGAAAAGAGGCTTTCCATTTCTTTCCATACCCCCTGATGAGACATTGTAATTTCAATGTCGAAACAAAATGTACACTTTGTAGTGGATAAAAAAATGTACGTGTTCTAAAATATAATTTATAATAAATATTCACAGCTCTACATTATATATCGAGCACTGTTTTAAATTAATGTTTTGGACGTTGTAAATTTTTCTTTGTTCCTTATTCACTCGGATATATATATATATATATATATATATATATAGATAGATAGATAGATAGATAGATAGATAGATAGATAGATAGACTTGCGTAGATGAAATTTTTAGTTGTAGGGTAGTAAGTAAAAGACAGTTTATAGCAACGAGACTAATAATAAAGATAAATATTTTGACATATCACAAAGAAATTCGATATCATACCCTCAACAAATTTCAAAAACATGAAGCGCTTCGAGACAAAGAAATACAGCGATCCAGTATAACATTTTTTTTGCTTGACAAGATTAACTTATGAGTCAATTTTATTTTCAAAGCATCTCGGAGACAAGCCGCCATTTTAATTCAAAGACGAATCTTGTCTTCATGAATTTAAAATAATAAAAACTAAGATAATTAAATCTATGAAATAAAATATTATAAAAATGTTGAATTGATATGATTAGGTTGGTTGGTTAACTTTATGTTACTAACGGAGTTTATCAGAACATTTCTGTGTTGGGTTTTATTTTTAAATGAGCGATGGTTTTTTTTCTGTTGGTTGGTTTAGTAGATCTCAATTCATATGTAAATTATTTCATGCCGAAATTGTATAGGATTAGAAATCAAGAATTGGAATACGATTCAGAATGAAAAAAAATGGGAGACTTCAGAGGTTAAGTCAAAGTTTGGGTAGAAGTTTTACAAGCAGTGAAGGGAAAAATGGTTTTTATGATTTTTGAGATTACATTTTCATATCATTTTTGTCAGAAGTTGAATTATTTAGAAGTAGCGGAACACCGTGGAATTTCCACGGAAGGATAATTATGATTTCCTGGTAAAATTTTACTTTGTCATACTACAAATGATAGTAACGTCTTCAAACATACATGTATTGGATAATAAAATAACGATAACACAGAGTGTAATTTTATTAAAATATCTATAAAAGTAATGTCCATAGAAGATACTTTACTGTAATCTTATATTAAGCGGCCTATACACAGACCATAACCAAAATAATGTACGCTATTTTGTGAGAGATTTTGAAAGAGAACATTTTTTATTCTGAAATACTTTCGGCTTTGTGCCACATCTAAGATGCGCTTAGAAAATCACCATTTGTTTAAACAACTTTAAAAGATAAAACAAAAATAAATGGCTACGTGATAGTTAAACATCTTGATCTAAAGGCATAAACTTGAGTGGTCTTGTCAAATCGAGGTTTTCATATGGATACCCTGCATGGCGCTCAACCCGTTCAGAAATATTTAAAGCATCAGCTGTATAGAACCGAATTCTAAGATTAGTGAATGTCTTCGAGCGAATAAATTCTGTCGGTCTCGAGTCTTGAATATTCCTGAATAGTCCCGTGAAAATATCGAGACCTTCATATGAGTGTGCTGCATGACAAAAATCCCCTTCAGAATTATTCAAACCATCGGCAGTATAAATCGCTTTCTAAGATTAATGATTAACTAGCGGAACCCGTGGAATTTCCACGGAAGGATAATTATGATTTTCTGGAAAAAAATTTACTTTGTCATGCTACAAATGATAGTAACGTCTTCAAACATAAAGATATTAGATAATAAAATAACGATAACACAGAATGTAATTTTATTAAAATATCTATAAAAGTAATGTCCATAGAAGCTACTTTACTGTAATCTTATATTAAGTGGCCTATGCACAGGCCATAACCAAAATACTGTATGCTATTTTGTGAGAGATTTTGAAAAAGAAAATGTTTTTTTATTACTGAAAATCATGACTTCTGTGTCTATTGTAAACAGAAAAGACCAACTGAGAAATGGCCAAGGGTGTAGAGGCCAGAAATTTTGTTATTACGTCGCGGGATAAATTTACTTATTTTTACTATATTGTACAGTACACACACATATACACACACACAATTACTACTACAACCACCAGCTTAGATGCTACTGCTACGGTAATGCTATAGGCTCTCTTCTCCTATTCTCTTACTTTTTACTACCCTTCCGTTTGGCAAAAGTGAGAGAAAGGCTGAGGAGAGTACCGTTTATAAAAAGATAGATGGGAAGGAAAAGCTCGTGTAGAGAGTAAGTGTTTTATCTTTCTTCAGTAGCGTACCGGACGGACGAACTAAGTAAATAAGTAACTAAGGAACGAACAAGCAGAATTATTATATAATGATCAACTTTGTTGAAAGAACATTTTTAAGTGGTTTACTTGATAATATTTGTTCGGATTAGGTTTATTTCTACACATTTCACTAAGTCTTGTTTCATTGTGTATTAGTCTTGACACGTAGAACATATTGAGGGATTCTTCTTTCTTTTAACAGACAACGGACAACAAAAAAGTCGCATTTCAATGAACGTCATACGATCAGTTTTCGTTTCTCGTCCAGAAAAGATTTGTGCAATTAAAAGCAGAAATAGACATTTTTAAAATAATATCGAAGGCAGTTTCATTTTTTCTTTTAAAGCACGTCCAGAATAAAATTTCGATGCGATTTTCTATTGGGTATATTTTAAAGAAAGAACATGGATGACATTTGGAAGGATATCACATCGTTCAGAATTCATACATCTAAGCTACAATTAGGAAATCCTAAAAATTTTATGTGTTGCATAATTTTTCTACTCCATAAAATTCGTCTGTTTTGATTTCACAGACAACTGGTTTTCCTTTTATGTGTAAACCCGCAGTATAGCCCGGCGTTGCTATAAAACTAATCCATGGTTCTGGAGCTCATACTCTTTGGACGTTGGCACGAAAGACTAAAAAGCAATAGTTGTTTCCAATTAAAGCAAAACCATAGACTGTAAGAAAAATGAATGCATGTAAGTCAAATTTTGATTTCTTGGTATCGATATCAAATAAGTTTTTTTCGTCGTAAACTGAATGTTGAAGGTTAAATAAACCCTCTGAGTAAATGGTATCATGGCTGATACTAAGAACTACAATTATACATACTTAGAGCCAAACCCGAAGCAAAAACTAAAATAAAAGGGCCGAAAAACTGATTTTGATCAGACCCGGTAGGATATCGAGGTATCGATTTCCAATATCGGAGCCAAATAACTCATCCAAGGATAGAACTGCAACCTTGAAACTTCTGAATATCGTTTCTTATGTCTTTGTCTATGAGTATCAAATTTGATTGAAATCGGACAACTCCTTCTATAACCCTATTTTCGATTATCGATTTTCGATATTTATCGGGGGTACCTTGACACAAACTCTAGCTAAGTACACTCACAGACGCTTATAGTACAACTGTGTAAATTTTCAAGAAAATCGGTTCAGCCGTTTCGGAGTCTATAGGTAACGGACACACACACACACACACACACACACAGAGACAAAGTTCCATTTATAAATAAGTTTAGATTACTGTTAAGTATAGAAAATATATTCTTTGATTTTCAACAAAATATTTTATTCATATGAAAATTATATCTATAAATAAATATTAAAGCGTTTTAATTGTGTGGGTTCTATATAAAATGTTGATATTCAGGTTAATAGTGTAATTCAGAACTAAAGAACGATTCCAGTTGGAAATCGAAGAATTCGATCTTTTGAACTTGCTGGAAGTGTGGTCCTGGGTATGACAATAAACTACATCCGGCAGCAATGCGTCTTATTCGAAGGTTGTGAGGAGCATAGAACATCCTCTTAATTACTGTTGTTCCCAGGTCCACCCTGACTCGAAGTGGTAGCACCTGTTAGGGACGCAGCTATGGGCAAGTAGTTAACCTGGAAATTAGGGTCAAAAGTATAAAAATAGACTTTTATAAAAATATATTAGGTGAGGGACTCTAAAATCAAGCAGGTACAGAAATATAAATACCTAGGAAGTGTTCTAACAGAAGAAGAAAAGTGTGACACAGAGATCCGAAGACGAATTGGCATGGTGAAGGAAGCATTCCAGAACTTGAGTAAAGTTTTAGGAAACAAGACAATTTCACTAGAAACAAAGAGGAGAGTACTGGATTGCTATGTGATGTCGGTTTTTTAATATGGCAGTAAATGTTGGGCAATATCTTCGAAGATTAAGGAAACACTTGAAGCAGCTGAAATGTGGTACTACAGAAAGATGATGCTGATATCATGGACCGAGTTTTTGGAAAGGATGGAGATGAAAATGAAATTAATACTGAGCATCAGGAAAAAACAACTAAAGTCCCTGGGATATGCAATGAGGAAAGAGGGCTTGGAGAACCTGTTACAAACAGGCCAGATAAAGGGAAATTGAGACAAAGGAAGGTAGCAGATAACATATTTAAAGGATTTGATCAGGTGGATGATGGAACGAGGGTTATATGGTGTAACAGAAGAAAGCATGCTAAGAGCCACCAGGGACAGGGAGATGTGGAAAGACATGATCGACTACGTCCTGAAAGGACATCGCACATAAAAGAAGAAGATACATAAGAATAGACTTTTATAGAACAATATACATTTTTGAAAGAAAAATATTACCAACAATATATTTATAAGGAAAAAATATTACTATAAAACATATTTGAATGAAAAAAAATATTATCCTCAATATATTTTTGAATACAAAACTGGAAGACGTCTTCAGTTTTCTAAAATAATAATAATAATAATAATAATAATAATAATAATAATAATAACTTTTTTCATCAAAATCTGACTAAATCAACCTACTCACTATGACTGAACATTAAAAAATGCCTTAAAACGCCCACATTTTTGGCATTAAATAACCCACAGAGGTGTTGATATGCCTTTAAACAAAACTCAAACTCAAACATATTGGAAATGTTTGCAAAAGATTCAAATAGGAGCACACAGTGAAACAAGTGAGGATCTGAAGATAACAAGATAGAAAATTTCACAACCCGTGGAAGAATTAGTGGAGGGAGTTCGAAATTCTAAATATAGAAACGTATGATTACTTCACCAAAAATATGAATTCTTTTCTCTGTTTCATATTGCTGGGATATGTTCCCTTTGCATTATATAACAGAGAAGTTGGAAAAATAAGTACTTGAGAAAATCATTTTCCCATAATAATTTCCTTCTGCCAGGATGTAGAATCTGAAGGAAGACAGAAGCGTAATCATCTGATTCAGTTACATATCAGAGGCTGAAGAGAAGAGAGAAATGAGCATTTGATACACTAACTTGAAATAAAGACACATTTTATCAGTTTTATTCCATCTTATTATTATTGCTTTTTATCTCAAACCTTCATCAATAATATACAAGTAGTTTTGTAACACACACACACAAATTTATTTACACATAATGTTTTGGTCTTGCTGCTGTGCTGTATTATGTGAAAGTGTTTGAAAAAATACACCAAAAAGAATTGATGGAGATGCTTAGCAGCTTTGACATATTTCGGAAAGACTCAAGAGTAATCAAGAATCTTAACTGGCAGCAAAGCGCATGTATGCAGAGAGGTTATTACAGATTTTATC
>JBBBDQ010000683.1:0-117060 GCA_037127315.1 Ascarosepion bandense | reverse complement strand
TTTCAAACTTAAAAATATTGACGGAAAGTCCATCGAGGACCCCGCCATTTCTGGGCGCCCCCGGAGTACTGACTTTGATCAGAAACACCGGGGGATGTAAAACAAAAGCCTGGGAATTTGTGCAGGGGGCCGTTGAGGCTTTCCCGACCATAAAAATGGCCCAAACGGGCACAAAATATCTTCAAAGGCTTTCGCATTTTTGTGCCGGGAGGGTCCCCGTCATCCTCCACCCATCTTTATACAGGGCTGTAAAACTTACCTTTCCCACGGACGTCGGCGGCATTGTCCAGGACGGACGAATTACGTCCGATATTGGCACAGGCAACCTTGGACAATCCGTCGGGGTCCCTACTCCCATTGATTTTCGCTCCGTATGTGACCAGAAGTAATTTTCTGCTTTCTCTTTACAGGTCTAAATGATGTCAATTAAGTTAGCCAGTATGAACGTGAAGGGCCTTAGGGATCGGAGTAAGGCTGCCCGCCTGCTTCGGGACCTCTTGTCCTTCGGCGTGGATGTCGCCGCGATCCAAGAGACTCACTTTGTTTGCAAGGTCGATGCTTGTGTGCTGTCTAACGACTTTGTCGTCTATTCAGCATATGGGAACCGGCTGGCCAGAGGAGTGTCTTTGCTGGTCAAGCGTACCCTGGACGCGAAGGGTGGATCTTGTCCATGTCGGTGCCGAGGGCCGGCTGATCGTGGCCGATATTGCAGTGAAAAGCAATGCGTTTCGTCTGGTTGCGGTTTATGCGCCCAACGACCAGGAGGAGCGCGTCTCGTTTTTTCGGCGGTTGGAGCCCTTCCTGGTGGATTCCAAGCGACTCGTCTTAGTGGGGGACTGGAATGCCATCCTGAACCCCAAGTTGGATAGAGGGCGGGGAGCTAGAGGGAAGGAACGTGATCGTAGCTTGGTCGATCTCATCGAGGACTTCGGTCTAGTCGATAGATACCGGGCCGATCACAAGGGCGGGAGAATGTGGACGTGGGCTAATAGTTGGCCTTCTACCAAGGTGGCTAGCTACCTTGATAGAATGTTAGTTCGTGAAGCCGAACTAGATTTCTTAGATTGTCCCACGTTCCACTGGCTAGGTTACTCGGACCACAAACTCGTTTGTGCCCGGGTAAATTTAGAAAATAGGGTTAGAATGGCTGGTTACTGGAAGTTCAACGTGTCCTTACTGGACAGGCGGGACTTCCGGCGCCAGCTAATTAACTTAGTGCAGCGGGCGTTAACTGGGGGAGTCATCGGGAATAAGTGGTGGGATAACCTTAAGGATAGTATTAGGTCTTTCACCACTCAGTTCAGCATTCGGCTCAAACTAGATAAGGCTGACAAGGTGAAGACACTTAGAGCTAACTACTCCCGGGCGGTGGCTGGTGGGGATCCCCTAGAGATAGCCATAGCTAAGGAGGCCGTGGACCGGTCGAATAGCGATCGTTACATGGGCCAGGTAGTTAGACATAAGTTAAGCAAGATGTCTTCCGAAGCTGTGAATATGGGCGCAGAACTGCGCAAGGAAGAAATTCGCCGCGGAGGCGACCGGTACATTCGAGAGGTTCGCAACCCGGAGGGACACACTCTGCGGTCGACTGACGACATGTGCGAGGCGTTTCGGCGGCATTTCGAGATCCTGTTTACCAAGGAGCCCGGTCTCCGTGATGAGGAGTTTCGCAGCTATTTGGCTGACTTCCCCCGGCTTTTGCCGGCTGATGCAGCTAGCTGCGAGGGAGAGATTACGGAGGGCGAAGTCTACGCGGCGCTGAAGAAGGTCGGCAGTGGCAAATCGCCGGGTCTCGATGGTTTGCCCTATGAATTGTACTTGAGGCTGTCGCACATCTTTGTCCCGATTTTGACTGTCGTGTTCAACAACTGGTTCCGGCAGGGGTCCATCCCCAAACGGTTCACCAGGGGTGTGATCACGCTGTTGAGAAAAGGCAAGGGTGTGGGGAGGGAGCTAGAGGGTTACCGGCCCATAACTCTGCTAAACACAGAGTTAAAGATTTTGGCCAAGATCTTGCAAAATCGTTTGCAATTAGTTGCCGAGTCTCTGTTGGGACCTGAGCAGACTTGTGCTGTGAAGGGCCGAACAATTCAGAGCAACCTGCATCTGATACGCACGATCATAGAGGGGATAAAAGACGACGACGAAGCCGCGCTGATCCATTTAGATCAGTCCAAGGCATTTGATAGGGTTGACCATCGGTATCTGGCGGCTGTCCTGCAGGCAGCTGGATTCGAAACCAACTTCCGCCGCTGGATTAGCCTCCTGTATCAATCCCCGACGGCTGTGGTACAGGTGAACGGAAAGTTGTCGGGCGTTCTGGCGCTGTCTAGGTCGGTCCGACAGGGTTGTCCACTGTCGCCCCTACTTTATGCTTTGGCGTTGGAGCCCCTCCTTCGCCGGCTAAGGGACAGGGCGTGCAGTCCGGCCCTACGTGGAATCGCTGTCCCTGGTGGTGCTCGAGCCAGGGTTTCCGCGTACGCCGATGACGTCACTACTTTCGTGTCCTCCCGCAGGGACATCGAGGTGGTACAGAAGGCGCTTGAACGGTACGAACAGGTGACAGGGGCCAAGATTAACCGCAACAAGTCGTCCGGCTTGCGGTTAGGCGCCTGGAAGGGTCTGACCCTCCCGGGGCCCTTCGACTGGACGGACGGCCCGGTCTGCATTCTTGGAGTGTGGTTCGGGCCCGACCTACAGTTGGAGAAAAATTGGTCTGAAGTACTGGCAAAGGTAGGCGCGTCGGCCAAGATTTGGCGCCGAAGGAGGTTGTCCTTAAAGGGTATGGCTGAGGCGTGTGCTACATACGTCTTTCCCATCATCCTTTACCAGTTGTCAGTACTTCCACTTTGTAAACGGCATAAGAAGGCGATCGAGCGTTTGCTATTCTCCATTTTATGGAGAGGACGCAAACACTATGTCGACAAACGTGTCTGTTACCAACGTCCGTGTCATGGGGGCCTGGGAATGCCATACCTGATGGGCCATAAGGTTGCGTCGAGGTTGGTTTTTCTCAGGCGAGCGATTTCCGAAGACTCATTGCTTAGGGGGATAGTGAGGGACATGTTCCCTAGACTTACTATCACTCCCCCCATCTTGAGGCGGTGCCGTAAGCCTCGAGAGCGATCGAGTTTTCTCCTCGAATGTCTGGCGGCCCTGCGGGCCATTCCACGGTCCAGTGACCTTTCACGGCCTAGGAGAGTCTTCTATCGTGGGTTAGTGGAGGGCGTCGCAAAGGATTCACTACGTGATGTGCTGCGCTTGTCGGAGGACGAGTTTCGCTCGTTCTGGTCTTGGGCGCCAGGGAGTGATTATCTCAACAACTCTGAGTTTTCGCTCACCTGGCGATTAGCTCGGAATCGCTTGCCTCTCAATGACATGGCCTTCATATGGGGCCTGGCGGATTTGCCAGATTGTGAACGCTGCAACCTTGGCTTGGAAGAAACGGCTTCGCACGCCTTCTACCATTGTTCGCGGGTTCGCCCTCTATGGGACCGGGTCGGCGAGTTGACTGCTCGTATCGAGCCGCGAGAGCTTGTGCTCATTGATCGTGCATTCGCCTGTGATAATGTGTCGCCCCCGTTCTCTGGGATGAAGCGTATGGTGTTTCTGTCGCTGCTAGCCACGGCTCGAATGGTGATTTGGACGACGCGATTGGAGGAAGTCTTGCGAGGTCAGCGTCTTTCACATCAGGATCTGATCTGTTATTTTGAGCATCAGCTCAAAATAAAGATTAGAACTGATTGGAAACGTTTGACTTCGACAGATTTTAGCAAAAGGTGGGTAAATGTGGCGAGCCTGGTTCGTTTGAACGGGGCTAATCTTGATTTTCTCTTTTAGATCTGCTGGTTACATCGGGGTGGATTCCTCTGGAACCCTCCCCTGGTTAAGCTAGTTCTCTCTTGTGTACCTAGTTAAAGTGAATGAATGTGTTCCTAGCCTGTACCCGGCTTTCTCTTTTGTTATAATCCATGCCGAGATTCCCAACCTCCCCAGTTTGTTTTGGTCTCTTTTTATCTCGGCTGGTACAGCGTTTTATTGTCCCTTTCCGCTAATTTTTTACCCCCCTCCCCACTCCCTTAGCGAGTGTGCTTCTTGATTTCGCCATTGGGCGGAATACAGCGGCCACTCTTTTTTCTGGGATGGTCGGTTCTTACTAACATTGATTATTATTTTAGTTCAAAATTTGTTGTATTTTTAGTTTATTTTTGGGTTCATCCCCCTCCCATCATTTCATTTTCATTAAATATTTTACATTATATTGTATATATTATATTGTACATAAATACATTTTTATTGTCACGGGTTAATTTCCCCACTTTTTAGGTGTCCCTTGTAAGTTTCTGGCATTGTGGTGTACGAAGGATTGGGAGTAGATGGATGGGTTCTTTTGGTGACTGTGCAAATTGTAACGAGTGAATGGGTCGTGATAGTGTTTAGCTAGGTATAGGATAGTTAAGTGAGAACCAACCTCTCCCCCTCCCCTTTTAGGCCTTGTGCCATAATTTTGTAAATTTTACAAAATAAATAGTGCCCTGACGAGCCGTTGGCATTGACTCTGTGATTTTTGCAGGAGTTACTGTTGGATTATTGTGGACTCTGTGTTACCAGTGAGTACGTCTATTTTGTTACATTGTTTTGTTTGTCTTCGTCGCTCGTGTGCTTTTTTGAACGTTTTTTTTATTGTGAGGGGGGGCAAGTCAAGCTATGGCTTTGTCTCCCCAGCCCTCAACTTCTGACGCTGTGCCTACGGTGGCTCCCCCACCGACAGCATGGGTGAAGGCACCAGTTAAGAAGGATGCCGAGTACTACCGGCAAATGCAAGAGAAGTATAAGGATTATATTTCCGAGAACGAGTTGAAAGTGATCCCGGAGGTGGTGAATGTGATCGCACCTAGAACGATCTCCCTGCTGACATCCGATGTCAAAACAAGAACGTTCATCAGTGTCGGCAGGGAGAATATGGAGGAGGCCTTGAAAGCCTTAAATATTGTACCCTGTGTCCTGGCAAGAAGGTCCCGTGCTATGTGGGATGTGTTATTGAGCTCGGAGACGGAGGCAAGGAATTTGGCCGGTAATACCTTGGAGGCCAGGGGTATCCGGATGCAGACGGAGTATCTGGGTACTCGAAGGACAAAGATAACGATTCATGGTGTGCCGGTCGAGGTAGCTTGTGACCACGTTGGAGCATTTTTTGCTCAATTTGGAGCGGTGGAGGTGGTCGCAAGGATAAATAGTAAGGCCGGTGTGGCCACGGAGGATGTCAACATCAGCATGGTCATGGACAACACGAACCGTTTAAAAGTCCCCGATGTTCTGCTGTGCAATAAAAGGAAACTTTTTGTTGTCGTAGAGGGAAGGAAGCCGCACTGCTGGGCGTGTGGTCTGGCCGGACACACATTCAAAATGTGTCCGGCAAGGCAACCGGAAAAAACACCGGTGACACCGGAAACACCGCCGGTGTCGAAAACAACAGTGTCTCCGGAAAAATCAGAACCCAAAAGCAGTGAATGGACGGAGGTGGTTAGGAGGGGGAAGAAAGTTGCTTCCCCTCCTCCACAACATGAAAAATCTCCGTCCCCAGAAAAGAAGAAGCCTCGCAAAGAGGTAAAGCAGCAGCAGCAACAACAACAACGCAAGGAACAACAAGAACAACACAAAGAACAACAACAACAGCAACGCAAAGAACAACAACAACAACAAGAACAACAACAACCACAAGAAATGGAGGAGGAAATGCCTCCCCCCCGTTCCTCATCGTTGAAGAGAGGACGGGAGGAGGATGAGGAGGTGTCCCAAAAAAAGGGGAAAAAGGAAGTATATGAACGAGGCAGAGAGGAGAGGGTAAAGGAAATTACCAGAACCCAATCCGCCCCTACATCACCCACCAGAACTGTGTCTCTTGAGGGGAGGAGTAAGTCCACCTCCCCGATAAGAAAAATAACTTCTCCTTCCCCCACACCTCCTACACCCTCTCCCCAATCAGAAACTCCAACCTCACCCCTTAAAATTAACCATCCCTCCCCGAACCCAGACAAATCCTCCCCGAAAAAGGGAAAAAAGAAAAAGAACATTTTCGCAAACGTAGATGTTTGCAAAATAGACAGACAGGCCTTAGAGAGGGACCTTTCTTCTCAGAAGAAGGCCCTCCTAAGGCCTTTATTCAAGGTAAAAAATATTGATGGAAAGTCCATCGAGGACCCTGCCAATTTCCCGGGCGCCCCCGGAGTACTGACTTTGATCAGAAATACCGGGGGAAGTAGAACAAAGGCCTGGGAATTTGTGCAGGGGGCCGTTGAGGCTTTCCCGGATATAAAAATGGCCCAAACGGGCACTAAATATCTTCAAAGGCTTTCGCACTTTTGTGCTGGGAGGGTCCCCGTCATCCTCCACCCATCTTTATATAGGGCGGTAAAACTTACCTTTCCCACGGACGTCGGCGGCATTGTCCAGGACGGACGAATTACGTCCGATATTGGCACAGGCAACCTTGGACAATCCGTCGGGGTCCCTACTCCCATTGATTTTCGCTCCGTATGTGACCAGAAGTAATTTTCTGCTCTCTTTTTCAGGTCTAAATGATGTCAATTAAGTTAGCCAGTATGAACGTGAAGGGCCTTAGGGATCGGAGTAAGGCTGCCCGCCTGCTCCGGGACCTCTTGTCCTTCGGCGTGGATGTCGCCGCGATCCAAGAGACTCACTTTGTTTGCAAGGTCGATGCTTGTGTGCTGTCTAACGACTTTGTCGTCTATTCAGCATATGGGAACCGGCTGGCCAGAGGAGTGTCTTTGCTGGTCAAGCGTACCCTGGACGCGAAGGTGGATCTTGTCCATGTCGGTGCCGAGGGCCGGCTGATCGTGGCCGATATTGCAGTGAAAAGCAATGCGTTTCGTCTGGTTGCGGTTTATGCGCCCAACGACCAGGAGGAGCGCGTCTCGTTTTTTCGGCGGTTGGAGCCCTTCCTGGTGGATTCCAAGCGACTCGTCTTAGTGGGGGACTGGAATGCCATCCTGAACCCCAAGTTGGATAGAGGGCGGGGAGCTAGAGGGGAAGGAACGTGATCGTAGCTTGGTCGATCTCATCGAGGACTTCGGTCTAGTCGATAGATACCGGGCCGATCACAAGGGCGGGAGAATGTGGACGTGGGCTAATAGTTGGCCTTCTACCAAGGTGGCTAGCTACCTTGATAGAATGTTAGTTCGTGAAGCCGAACTAGATTTCTTAGATTGTCCCACGTTCCACTGGCTAGGTTACTCGGACCACAAACTCGTTTGTGCCCGGGTAAATTTAGAAAATAGGGTTAGAATGGCTGGTTACTGGAAGTTCAACGTGTCCTTACTGGACAGGCGGGACTTCCGGCGCCAGCTAATTAACTTAGTGCAGCGGGCGTTAACTGGGGGAGTCATCGGGAATAAGTGGTGGGATAACCTTAAGGATAGTATTAGGTCTTTCACCACTCAGTTCAGCATTCGGCTCAAACTAGATAAGGCTGACAAGGTGAAGACACTTAGAGCTAACTACTCCCGGGCGGTGGCTGGTGGGGATCCCCTAGAGATAGCCATAGCTAAGGAGGCCGTGGACCGGTCGAATAGCGATCGTTACATGGGCCAGGTAGTTAGACATAAGTTAAGCAAGATGTCTTCCGAAGCTGTGAATATGGGCGCAGAACTGCGCAAGGAAGAAATTCGCCGCGGAGGCGACCGGTACATTCGAGAGGTTCGCAACCCGGAGGGACACACTCTGCGGTCGACTGACGACATGTGCGAGGCGTTTCGGCGGCATTTCGAGATCCTGTTTACCAAGGAGCCCGGTCTCCGTGATGAGGAGTTTCGCAGCTATTTGGCTGACTTCCCCCGGCTTTTGCCGGCTGATGCAGCTAGCTGCGAGGGAGAGATTACGGAGGGCGAAGTCTACGCGGCGCTGAAGAAGGTCGGCAGTGGCAAATCGCCGGGTCTCGATGGTTTGCCCTATGAATTGTACTTGAGGCTGTCGCACATCTTTGTCCCGATTTTGACTGTCGTGTTCAACAACTGGTTCCGGCAGGGGTCCATCCCCAAACGGTTCACCAGGGGTGTGATCACGCTGTTGAGAAAAGGCAAGGGTGTGGGGAGGGAGCTAGAGGGTTACCGGCCCATAACTCTGCTAAACACAGAGTTAAAGATTTTGGCCAAGATCTTGCAAAATCGTTTGCAATTAGTTGCCGAGTCTCTGTTGGGACCTGAGCAGACTTGTGCTGTGAAGGGCCGAACAATTCAGAGCAACCTGCATCTGATACGCACGATCATAGAGGGGATAAAAGACGACGACGAAGCCGCGCTGATCCATTTAGATCAGTCCAAGGCATTTGATAGGGTTGACCATCGGTATCTGGCGGCTGTCCTGCAGGCAGCTGGATTCGAAACCAACTTCCGCCGCTGGATTAGCCTCCTGTATCAATCCCCGACGGCTGTGGTACAGGTGAACGGAAAGTTGTCGGGCGTTCTGGCGCTGTCTAGGTCGGTCCGACAGGGTTGTCCACTGTCGCCCCTACTTTATGCTTTGGCGTTGGAGCCCCTCCTTCGCCGGCTAAGGGACAGGGCGTGCAGTCCGGCCCTACGTGGAATCGCTGTCCCTGGTGGTGCTCGAGCCAGGGTTTCCGCGTACGCCGATGACGTCACTACTTTCGTGTCCTCCCGCAGGGACATCGAGGTGGTACAGAAGGCGCTTGAACGGTACGAACAGGTGACAGGGGCCAAGATTAACCGCAACAAGTCGTCCGGCTTGCGGTTAGGCGCCTGGAAGGGTCTGACCCTCCCGGGGCCCTTCGACTGGACGGACGGCCCGGTCTGCATTCTTGGAGTGTGGTTCGGGCCCGACCTACAGTTGGAGAAAAATTGGTCTGAAGTACTGGCAAAGGTAGGCGCGTCGGCCAAGATTTGGCGCCGAAGGAGGTTGTCCTTAAAGGGTATGGCTGAGGCGTGTGCTACATACGTCTTTCCCATCATCCTTTACCAGTTGTCAGTACTTCCACTTTGTAAACGGCATAAGAAGGCGATCGAGCGTTTGCTATTCTCCATTTTATGGAGAGGACGCAAACACTATGTCGACAAACGTGTCTGTTACCAACGTCCGTGTCATGGGGGCCTGGGAATGCCATACCTGATGGGCCATAAGGTTGCGTCGAGGTTGGTTTTTCTCAGGCGAGCGATTTCCGAAGACTCATTGCTTAGGGGGATAGTGAGGGACATGTTCCCTAGACTTACTATCACTCCCCCCATCTTGAGGCGGTGCCGTAAGCCTCGAGAGCGATCGAGTTTTCTCCTCGAATGTCTGGCGGCCCTGCGGGCCATTCCACGGTCCAGTGACCTTTCACGGCCTAGGAGAGTCTTCTATCGTGGGTTAGTGGAGGGCGTCGCAAAGGATTCACTACGTGATGTGCTGCGCTTGTCGGAGGACGAGTTTCGCTCGTTCTGGTCTTGGGCGCCAGGGAGTGATTATCTCAACAACTCTGAGTTTTCGCTCACCTGGCGATTAGCTCGGAATCGCTTGCCTCTCAATGACATGGCCTTCATATGGGGCCTGGCGGATTTGCCAGATTGTGAACGCTGCAACCTTGGCTTGGAAGAAACGGCTTCGCACGCCTTCTACCATTGTTCGCGGGTTCGCCCTCTATGGGACCGGGTCGGCGAGTTGACTGCTCGTATCGAGCCGCGAGAGCTTGTGCTCATTGATCGTGCATTCGCCTGTGATAATGTGTCGCCCCCGTTCTCTGGGATGAAGCGTATGGTGTTTCTGTCGCTGCTAGCCACGGCTCGAATGGTGATTTGGACGACGCGATTGGAGGAAGTCTTGCGAGGTCAGCGTCTTTCACATCAGGATCTGATCTGTTATTTTGAGCATCAGCTCAAAATAAAGATTAGAACTGATTGGAAACGTTTGACTTCGACAGACTTTAGCAAAAGGTGGGTAAATGTGGCGAGCCTGGTTCGTTTGAACGGGGCTAATCTTGATTTTCTCTTTTAGATCTGCTGGTTACATCGGGGTGGATTCCTCTGGAACCCTCCCCTGGTTAAGCTAGTTCTCTCTTGTGTACCTAGTTAAAGTGAATGAATGTGTTCCTAGCCTGTACCCGGCTTTCTCTTTTGTTATAATCCATGCCGAGATTCCCAACCTCCCCAGTTTGTTTTGGTCTCTTTTTATCTCGGCTGGTTCAGCCTTTTATTGTCCCTTTCCGCTAATTTTTTACCCCCCCCCCACTCCCTTAGCGAGTGTGCTTCTTGATTTCGCCATTGGGCGGAATACAGCGGCCACTCTTTTTTCTGGGATGGTCGGTTCTTACTAACATTGATTATTATTTTAGTTCAAAATTTGTTGTATTTTTAGTTTATTTTTGGGTTCATCCCCCTCCCATCATTTCATTTTCATTAAATATTTTACATTATATTGTATATATTATATTGTATATAAATACATTTTTATTGTCACGGGTTAATTTCCCCACTTTTTAGGTGTCCCTTGTAAGTTTCTGGCATTGTGGTGTACGAAGGATTGGGAGTAGATGGATGGGTTCTTTTGGTGACTGTGCAAATTGTAACGAGTGAATGGGTCGTGATAGTGTTTAGCTAGGTATAGGATAGTTAAGTGAGAACCAACCTCTCCCCCTCCCCTTTTAGGCCTTGTGCCATAATTTTGTAAATTTTACAAAATAAATAGTGCCCTGACGAGCCGTTGTGCGAAACCGCGGTCGGTCTTGGCGATCTTGCTATTTTGTTAGTATATATATATATATATATATATATATATATATATATATATTGTAGCTAAGTTGTTGAACTCGTAGGTTTATTTACCTTTTGTTCATGTATTTACTTTTATAAAGAGTGCTCGACACTAGTGTAGAGCCTTATACTCTAATGGTTATTACCATGTTTTTAAATTCATAGTATCACTACACAAAAAATTTCTCATGTTTCGAAGCCAGCCCATTATGTTTTTGACTTCTTCCTCAGGTGACTTTTTTTTAGAAAAAATAGTTTTTGTATATATATATATATATATATATATATAGTTTTTTGTATATATATATATATATATATATACACACACTAGCGGCTATAATTATTAGGCCATCCCATTTTTTTAAAAAAGAAATGATGTATTTCATACTATCTTTAGTATTTATTGCAAATGAACATGGTATGTTTCTTTATTTATTATTATGTTGCAAAATTTTACAAGGCAAGGAAGCAAATATGAAGTCGTCCGTATCACCCTAAATTCTCTTCATTATTTCTTTGATGAAACTTCAATATAGGCAATTATTAACTATTTATAAATTCATTTGATGCACAATTTATTGTGAAATATCAACAAAAGAACAATTTTATTTTAATTTACAGTTATTCACTTGGCAATAAATACGACAAATTAGTATGACAAACATCATTTTTTAAAACACTGGGGTGGCCTAATAATTATGGCCAATAGTATATATATATATATATATATATATATATATATATATATATTATCAATTATATTTTAGAACATGTACATTTTTCTATATATGTCCACGACAAAGGTACGTTTGTTTCGACATTGAATCTTCAATGTCTCATCAGGTGGTATGTATAGTAATGGAAAGTCTCTTTCCTTATATTTGGTCTGTTTAATTAGAGGTGATGGTGGGGGTTAATGATAGGGGAGTGTGTCTCTTACCGTTGGAATTTTGGAGAGGGTTTAGTTAAAGTGGTTGATTAATGAGTGCCTGATAAAATTCAAGGAGTCTGTAATGTTATTGTTCCTAACCTAGACTATTTATTTAGTAACATTCTCACCTTAGTAACGTAACTTCCAACGTGCCTCTAATAAAAATCTGTTCACATTAATAATCCTTATGAAATTTTTAATTTTTTGAGTCGATTTTATGAATTTAAGGGCAGTATTACTTTGACAGATGTGCGTTGTTGTGCAGTAGACATCGATTCGGATCGACAAATCGGAGTGCCGGTTTCGAATTCCAGTTGAATTCCTTGCATTCATTTACGGGCAAATACTAATATAACAGATTGGGCTTTGGGCGAACATATCACGAAAGAGACATGACTGACTGACTGAGCAGAAGATTATCCCTCAGTAGTTTGACATTGCTTTCTGCCAGCCAAGGCTATAGAACCCATTATTATTTAAGTCGTAGCTGGAGAGAAGAGACGGAATATTTCCATTCCCAAGGGTATTTGTGCGTAAGTGAATGCAAAGAATTCAACTGGAATTCGAACTCGTCATCCCGATCTCTCGTTCCTAGTCGATATCACAACACATATCCCAATTACGTTACATTTACTAAAATAACCCATCATTTTACAGTTGAACTTAAAGTATGTAACTACAAATTCTAGCTAAGAGTTTTTGTATTTCGCTTTTTGCTTGGGGAACTCACTGTTGATCTCTTTTAATCCTGCCAAGTTATTATCCTCAAATATTTTAATGCAAATTTAATCAACACTTACCTCTTTATTTCCCGTTCATTTATTGTTTTCTCTCCTAAATAAAAAATTTTTCCTGGGATTCTTTTATTCTTAATATACCCTTGATTCCTAGTGATTTTATTGCGTTGATAAAATCATTTTAGAAATGACCTATCTTTTTTAATATGTTTATTTCATTTAACACCATCAACGTGATTGATATGCTAGGCTCATCAAAATTTCAATGACGAAAATAGTTTTAATTGACAGACTAAGCAGTTTCATTCTAAAAGCAATTATCTAAACAATAGCGTACACAATATCAGAATTAAATATGTTAGAAAATGCTTTCACTATATAGTTGTTATTTATTTACCAATGTAGTCAAGCGTTTTCTTTCATTTTTATTCAACAGTGCTTTTGAATCTTTATAAGCATGAATCTTATACATATTATATTAATTTTTTGAACTTTGAAAATATTATTTTTGCTCGTTATTCATTTGTGTATATATATCTAAATATATGAGAAATTATTGGAGGGTTTGAAATATCAAGTAAGTAATTCATCGAGTTTTTATTCGACCTCAACAGAATGCAGAAAGCATTGGATGGCCTCCACTACCAGGAAAAGAAACCACGGTACCAGAGTGACGAAGAAATAACGAATTAAACTCGATATATTCGTTTCGTCCTATATTTCAATTCCTGGTAGTGGATGGGCACTGCTGATGTGTCCCATATATCGGACGAAACGGCCATGCGGTGTTTTCTGCATCCTGTTGAGGTCGAATAAAACTCAATGAATTACTTAATCTTTCAAATCCTCCTACAATTTCTCATCTATATATCGTTGATTGAACCGGCTTATAATGCTCCAGTGTGCGCGTCTTGGTGATAGCAGTCGTGGCTCTGGGAGGAACAGTTCTATGAGTAAAAGGAGTTCAGCAGAGTTCCACCACGAAATATATGATTGAGCGACGCTATATCGAGTTTAATTCGTTACTTCTTCGTCACCGGGGCACAGTTGGTATGGCGTTTGCTTAATAACACAACTGTTTGGTTTTCAATTCCTGGTAATGGATGCGCACTACTGATGGGTTCCAAATATCGGACGAAAGTGCCGTCCAGTGTTTTCTGCATTCTATTGAGGTCGAATAAAATCTCGATGAATTATTTAATATATATATATATATATATATATATATATATATATATATAAACCCTTTATAATGTAATATAGGTACTACGATACAACGGATTACTATGTTAGATAATATGAGAGTCAAAATTAAGGACAGATAATATTAGAAGAACAAGAATTAAAATATTATAAAAAACGATGACACAGTGTTTGACATTTTGAAGATCAGATTTGACTGTCAAGAATAAAGGCAAGACGAGAGTTCTACAAACGAGAATTGCAATAGAAAAAACTTACCATAAGACTCATAGTTACATCTGTCTATTTTAACAGTAAAATGAGCAGAGCTTGCCGCTAATATCACCAGATGAAGAAAAATAAGACTGACAATTCTTCTTTAGATTTTATTTAAAATTTGTTAACATTGTAGAAGCAGCAGATCAGATGCGTTTGTAAAATTGAAAGAAAAGGCAAATGATTGCCATAAATGTGTAAGAAGAATGCTGGTGAGTACGACACGGTATACCGAAAATTTCACAATGAATCAACTTTCCTAGCTGCAAATTAACAATTGATTAAATGAATTCGTTTTCACTTAATGTCAGCTGAAAATCTTGGGTTAAAAAAAAGCAATGATACATTTTGCTACGGATAATTTAATGCCTAAAATATTTTTAGAATAGATTTGTTTAAATCAAATATGCATTTTTTGTCCGAAATCAGTTTGTAGATCAAGATTAAGTTTATAGAAAATCTGGTTTCATTGTTTTCTTCTTTTCAGATATAGAGATTGTAGGAACACTGGTTTAAAGATTGTCTCATTTGGATTATATTTGTATCGTATAAGACTATGTTTAAGATATAATATCATGCCACCCACTTTGATTCCCAATATATCATATATGTTGTTGAGATTGTGGCGTTTTAGTCTTGAGAGAGCAAGGTTCGAACATTCAGTTCATACATTTAACCGATTATACGAGACTTTCTGAAAACCAGTCTCCACTCCACCAGCTTGGGATGAATTGTGAAGAACTTAATGTGTGGATCACTCTCTTAGCAACGCTTCAACGTTGTGAAAAAAATTGTACTTGTTAATTACCTACTTAAAATCATTGTATGATTTTGAGTTTAATGTATGGGTCCTTGTGTCACACCTATATCTAACGAAAGTTTAGCTGCTACCTCTAAATTGTTGTTACCTTCAACAATATGGATAAAAATGCTAACTATTATGCTGTCTTTATGTTTAAAAGTAGTTAGTATCATCTATACTGATGAATGGTAAAAAGGGTTCAATCAGATAATAAAAAAGTATTTGTTGCCAGAGTTTTCAAAGATTGCAGATCATTTTTTGAAATGATCAGTGTACTTTAAATCAGATCTAAATAGTTATGTTATTAGCGCAGATAACGATTTGAGAAAAAATAAGATCAGATAATTTCTGGTTGTTATATATAATACAAACAACGTGTATACTGGGGATCACCTGTACTAATGCAAAAATATATCGAATGTTGGTAAGTCGAGAGATTTTTAATGATTCCATAAGAGAGGGTGAATCAGTCCAAACATCCCTACAGAAATACCATATCATTTCAAATTTTGAAGGAGACCAGTATCCCAAACATTATCAAATGCATTCTGTATATTTAAAACAACAAGCCAAGCTGCATCATTTTTATCTTAAGCGTCATAAGCTCTTTCAGTAATAATCCTTAAAACAACAGAATTTGACCTAAAAAATATCATTGTGAATTAAAATGAGTTAATTATAGCAAATAGTCAGTTAAGTGCCATACGTGATACAGGCTTGGGCGATCATGTCTCGAAAGATACATGACTGACTGGGCAGAAGATTATCCCGCAATATGTTGCCATTAATTACGGTGGTAGACTGGTTGCCAGACAAGGCTATAGAACCCAATCTGTCCTTTTTTTTTAGTCATAGCAAAAGGAAAAAAATATTATATTATTAAATATTAATTAGTAGGGGAACAGTTTATTACTTCATAGCAATATATAACTGATAATTATGTTTCAAACTATTATATTCAGTCAGTCAGTTAAGTACCATACGTGATACACGCTTGGGCGATCATGTCTCGAAAGATACATGACTGACTGGGCAGAAGATTATCCCGCAGTATGTTGCCATTAATTTCGGTGGTAGACTGGTTGCCAGACAAGGCTATAGAACCCAATCAGTCCTTTTTTTTAGTCATAGCAAAAGGAAAAAATTATTATATTATTAAATATTAATTAGTAGGGGAACAGTTTATTACTTCATAACAATGTATAACTGATAATTATGTTTCAAACTATTATATTCAGTCAGTCAGTTAAGTACCATACGTGATACACGCTTTGGGCGATCATGTCTGGAACGAGACATGACTGACTAGGCAGAAGATTATCCCAGAGTATGTTCCCATTGATTTCGGCGGTAGACTGGTTGCCAGACAAGGCTATAGAACCCAATCTGTCCTGTATTTTTACTCATAGCTAGAGAGAAAAAGATTTATTATATTATTAAATAGTAATTAGTAGGGGAACAGCTTATTACTTCCTAACAATATATAACTGATACCACATTTTATGCTCAGTAGAAGCCTTAATTATAATTCAAACTATTATATTCAGTCAGTCAGTTGAGTGCTATGAGTGCCAATCTGCCCTATTATTTAAGCCAAGATTTGAGGGATGAGTCGGATTAATAACTTTCCCAAGAGTAATTGTGCGTAAGTGAATGCAAGGAAACCAGCTAAACTAGTATTTTGTCAAAAACAAAAGAATACATCATAGAACAACAGTTGGAAAAATCAAACAGTTCTCCAGAGTTCTTTAAGACTAAAAATACAGCAAGAGATTTCTAACAATAAGGAAAGCAAAACGGATCAAGGAATTTATTGTAGACTTTAGAGAAAACAAAAAACATATCACGAGCATATTTCTTAAAAACTAATGCTCGGGTGCCACATTTTTATGTAGATCGAGTTTAGTGATGGATATTATTGACGAAGTTATATGCATATTGCGCAAAAAGACACAGTAATAACTCAAAAGTCTGGCGAAGAGACTGCAGATGAGTCAAGAGTAGACACATGAATAGAATTTAAGCGCACAATATTCTGCTTCATCAGGAGATGTTAACACAATTGATTGTAGGGAGGAGGATTAAAATGCTTAAACTCATTTAATAGACTATTACAGAGTCACCAGTCTTCAAGAGAACCAAAATGGTTACAGTTTAAACGGTGTTTAATTCCATCAGCAAAGACTTCGCTTTTTGAGGACACGTTTTATATTATTGCAAGCAGGAATAAATATGTGTCTCATTTAATCGGAATTATCACTTTGGTATATCCAGAAAAAAAGTGATTCGTATTTGCTATGATGGGTGCCTGAATTGTGAATTCAACCGGTATGTGAAAAAATGTATAGGATAATCAATACCGGTTTTAACCCAACAAAACATGCATGTAGCCTAAATCCCAATAGGAAGTTTAAGAATATCAATCCAAAAAAGGCCGAGAATAGATTTACAAAATAATTTCTAATCATTACGTTGGTAACAGAAATAAGTCTAGTTTAATTTCAAATAAGCGACTTAAAATAGATTTCAAGAGATACTTCAACGTCACAAAAAGACAACAGAGTTTCGGTTTTCTACAAGAGCTAGAAGAGCAGATACGGGACAAAAGAAATATAGAATAATATTGATCAGATTTATTATGGAAAGGAGTAGGAAATCCCTTTATTCTACTGAGAGACTGAATAGTCCGAAGTCTCATTACCGGCATAGTCAGTAAGATTAAACTGCTTAAGCCAATTGACCCAATCAGTATTAAAATCACCAAACGAAATTATTCGCAGAGGAATTTAGAGAAACGCATTGCTATTTTATTATTTCTATATTATATTGCTTAGCAATTTGTAGTAAGCAAGTACTGGTCCAGTGTACAAAAATAAAACGATCGGTTTCAGCTTATAACTCTGCACTACGAAATCACTGGTAGGTAATGTAGTTTGTTTTATAAATATTGTTAGGATTGACCACAGTATTGATCATGTAGACGTTTATCTTGCTATCGTTTCTGCATTTGGTCTTTCATAATTAGTTTTGTCTTCTTTATGAGTTCTTTCTCGTTGCGCTAATTATGTTAGTGTTTAAATTATGTTCTTTTATCCATTTGAAATTTCTTTTTGATTTTATTGTCTTCTTTACTAGTGAATAAAGTTTCGTGTTTATTTCATGTTCTTCGATGACATTCAATCTTCTGGAACTTCTAGGTAGTTTTAAAGTACGAGTGTTGCAGCTTTAGTTGATACATCCTTTTCCTCTTTCAGACCTGTAGACTTGTAAATATCGTCTTCATGTCTCTCTATGGTGCAATTATTAAAGCAAGTAATAGTGCAGCTTATTTTTTAACAATGCACAGTGCGTTGTGGTACAGTGAATATCGGCACGGTACGAGAAACCGCGGAGCCGGGTTCGAATTCCAGTTGAATCCATTGTATTCACTTACGCTCAAATACCCTTGGGAAAGGTATTAATCTGTCTATTCCTTCCAGTTATGGGTTAAATAACAGGACAGATTGTGTTCTATAGCCTTGGTCGGCAACCAGTCTACCGCAGAACCTACTGCAGGATAATCTTCTGCCCAGTCAGTCATGTCTCTTTCGAGACATGATCGTCCAAGCGTGTATCACGTATGGCACTTAACTGACTGACAGATAATCTCATAGCAGTTACTCTCCTTGCAGTCTCAATTGTTCTATATTTATAATTTTGCTTGTCATTAAAATTTATAAAAAATAAAACTTGTTATGTTATCTGATAAATGCCACAGCGCGTGTCTTTAACGAAATAAAGTGAATAGACAGTTTTAAATTTAGTTGTTTTCGATTTACAAAGAATTTGCTGAAACTTATCCTTCTCGTAAATTGCAAACAACTTTACTTATATTTCACCAAATCCACTACTGTGCACATATGTATCGGACATGGCAGCTGTCGACTTATATTTAAGTTTTAAAGAGATACTGAAATTGTACGCCCATAGCATTTGCATCATATATTAACTGACGCTTAGTGCTACTTCCATGAGCAAATATATATATATATATATATATATATATATATATAAACACCATTAACTTATTTTATTACCTATCCTATTGTGTGTTAGTGGAGTTGTTCACAGTGGATTATTCAGGTTTTCACCCACAAGAAAAAGCCTTCAGTATCGTTATAGATGTTTGTTTAAATAAATGTAAATTTTCTTATATTTTCGAAACAGCCTAGCGCTGCCCATGTTACAATGCTACGACAATTACTTTGTTTCTCTACTCGCCTGGTCGCATCTGAGAATAAATTGAAAAAGTGTTATTCGTAAAATTTATAATTATTTGTACCGTAGACAGTAAAAAATCACGGCCATGTAAAAAATGTTATTATGAAAATGTTTCTGTCCTGAATTTCTAATTGTATGTATTTTTTCTTGACTAAATTGTTTCATAAATCGATTAAATTTTCAACACTAACCAACTTTCTCGTAATGAAAAGAATCTTTTTTTATAATTTTGAACAATTAAATTTGCTTTATCCCAAGTTAATCCCATTAGATTCGCATATCTGTTGTTAATGCTTTGATGTAGGTTTTTTCGCTTGGACATTTGAAATTTAATCGGAAATGCATATCAAAAATAATCTTTATTGCGAGCTGATAAAAACAAATTTAATAAAAACACATTTAATTACTTTGGGGAGATTTTTACGTATGCATAATATCTCTTCCGTAGTAATTTTATTATTTATATTGTGATTTGCTTATTTTTTTTTTAATCATCACACCCCAAGGCATTCCACTGCCACTATTGCGCATGGGGCTACATAGGGGAAGGTAAAGAGAAGGAGTGGTTAGACATAGGGAATGTCAGGAGGAATGTCAGGAGGAAGGTGACAGATGAGTAAGGATACCGAGGATGAGGATTTGGCAGATGGGAAGAGTGTTTGCTAGAATGGGAGCAGGTTAGTGTTAGGAGGTGTCTATTGACCTTACATTTAAACTCCTGGAGATTGTAGCCGTCGGGGAAGCAATCGTGTGGAAGGGAATTCCACAGTCAGGAAGTGCGAGGAAAGAAACTGTTGGAGTAGAAGTTACGGTTGCATTTTATTGGTTTCACTGGAAAAGGGTGGGATCTAGTTGCTAATCTAGTCTCAGTGCAAATTCGTATTTAGGGGGCACCCTAAATACGAATTTGCCATTGCCATAGCCATTGTCCACCAGAATCATTTCTTGTATAAACAAGAAAAAAGGCGATCACCTCTAAACTCATTCAAAAGAAGGGGATGGAGTGTGAGACCGGGCGATAGTAGGAACTATTAATAAATAATATTCAATATTATTTTAATATAATATGTCCACATATATATGTCCATATATATAATATATATTAAATAGGCTTATATATGAACACTGGTGGAATATAATCACAAACTTTAGTAAAACAAGTTTGTTCTCCAATATACGTTATGGTTTGGCAGATGTCACTTGTCAGTGAAAATTAAGTGAAGTATCTGTTCCAGTTTGATGTATATCATATAAAACGGTACTTGCTCATATAGCCACTTGTAAAATCTTAACACACATTAAAAAAAAAACCCTGGGATATTATTACTATTATTATCATGGTAAATATTTAAAAACAAAGTTAATTGATCAGGACAGTAACGCTAAAGCTGCTTCACTGCTTGAAACGGAATATTGAGTAACTGGCGGATAGAAAATTAGCATTCGATGTCGGTTCTTCCAACTTAAATATCGTTTTCCTTAGTTCATAACCGGCCAAAAAGAAACGTAAAAAGTCCTTTTAAATCTCCATGCCTGAATCAAAATTATAATTATTTTGATGTAATTTATTTCTCAGTTGAATTGTCTTGTCTACCTTTCTCTAGAACCGCTGTTTCCATGGCAGAAAATAACCTGAATAAAGAGTGGAATTGGTAAACATAACACGGTGTTCATCCCCGACTTTCCTTGTTATTCTCAGTCGTGTTATGATTAACAGAAGAGATGAAATTGCTATAAATGAAATTATTTACAGTGAAGTTCTTATTTAACTGATTTTTACGTGACATTCGGAAAATGAAACACCTAAATTTTTCTTCCGAGTTCACAAACACCGTATGATTTGTAAAATTATATATATATATATATATATATAAACAAATGTTTTCGATCGTTTTTTTCCTTTGAGACCCCAATCCTTGCAACCTTTTCATCTTCGTAAAGATATAGTTTTGCGAGAAATAAGAGAGCAGATTTCGAGTTCCTAGTTAAAATCGTTGCATTCACTTACGCTCAAAAACCATTTGGGAAGGTATTGATTCGCCATTTCTTCTTCCTGCTATAGGTTAAATTATTTAAACCATAATTTAAAACTTAACTAAAATACGAGGACAGTATAGGTTCTATAGAATTAATTGACAAAAGGTTTACAACAGAATGTAACGTCAACCTTCAACAGGAAAAATCTTCTTCGGAGTCAGCCATGTCTCGAAAGAGATATGATCGCCCAATTGTGTTTCACGTATGATACTTAACTGACTAAAAGATATGGATGAAGATTCATTTTATTTTATTCGTTGTTGATAAGACAACTTGGTGTTTTATATATATATATATATATATATATATATATATATATATATATATTACAAATCGAGAAAACTGAAAACTGAAAAGCAATTAGAGCAAAATAAGTGGCAAATTATGACGAGGAAATTGTAATGAACAAAAGGAATATGTTTTCAATGGTGCACAATGAATGATTAAGTAGTAACCAAAATCTGACCTCAAGAACATTCAAAACGTAGTTGGACATGGAGAAGCGCAGGAGTAGAAAAATAAAAAACAACGAGATCGAACTGAACAATTATCAAGAGATTCAGGAATGCATTTTAAACAACATACCCTTGTGTTACCTGTGTGAAAGACTAACAGTGATATATAAACAATGGATATTTAAGAGGACTAAGACATCAATCACATTTCAATAAAACAAACAACTGAATGACTCAAACGGGAGGGAAAAATATATTGAGAGTGTAAAAAGCAGATAAAGCTGATGATGAGCTGAGTTGAAATAATTGATAGAGAATATCACTTGAAACTACGTAACCTTAAAGGATCAGCGCATGTGCTAGGCTATAAAATATCCTCTACCAGTCAAGCAGAGAAATGAACACCCCAGTGTTCCAAATAAAGCGTTTGATTCAAAATTCCTAGCACCTGAAGAATGCCAGAGTGTAAAACGACCGAAACTTTTTGAATATGTCAATTAATATGAAGACAGCATTCCGAACAAGAATAAAAAATATAAAAACTCATATCTTATTTATATTCAAGGATTTATTTTAATTGTCTATATACAATGCCCGTTACTGTTTATCTGTCTCCTAAGTTTGAAAAGATAAATGCGTTATACTGCTACTCTGTCGAACGGGTCTTTTTTAGATTTTCTGAGCTAGAGTGCATAATCTGGCGTGATCACTCTTTGGAACAACTGCACTCAAAAACTCTGTATTGCTGGGATTTTAATTGCTGGAGAGAACACCCTGCTTTCAATCAAAACACTTGGGTTAATCAGTAGTTTATTTTCTGGTATTTCCAACGATGCCATGACCTAGCAATCTCTGTTCCATCCGATACTATCAAGATGTCATCTCATCGACAAATCCACCATATCGGACCCATATGTCATAGTAAGAAAGCGAATGAAGTAGTTATACTGCGCATAGTTTAGCTATGTTAACAATTTCCTAACAAAATGCTTTATCATGTACACAGTTTACCACATCTACAGCCATTTTAGAAAAAATTAAGAACTTATGTTTTACGTAGCATTTAAAATCTCCTTTCTGCTATGCTGTCTCTTTGGAAGCAGCATAGTTTTCAGATCTATGGAACCCAAAAATTTTCTGTACAAAGAAAAATGTAAATATCATGCCATCAACTCAAGAGGTAACTAAAAAAGTTCTAATGCCATTTCCTTATACAACATATACAATAATGACGCGTCATTGATTCTTTTTCTTGATCTTCTGTGAATTATACAGAAAGACAGTGAACTGGTTTCTTATTACTTTTCATACTGTTTGTGAGTTTAATATTTCGACTAAGGCGGATAGTGTGAGAAGGGACTTATGCTTACCTTTTCCAAGGCCAATACTGCGAAATTGAACGCTGCGAAATGAACTTAGTTGACCAATTCCATTTTCCTCTTCTATATCTGATACACAGCTATAATGTAATATATTATTTTAGATATTAATATAATATTGATGCTATTTCTAAGACGTGTCATTCAGGGCGTAGCTGATCATGGATTTCCACCTGGCTCTGTCTCTACTTGTTCTCAAAATTCTTCCTCTTGGTATCTCTCCCAAACTCTACCCTGCCACGCATTTACTCAGGCCTATCATGTAGGTTTTGCGTTGCTTTCCCCTGTCTCTCTTAACCTATAATTGTCTTATGAGTATTAAATTCTCTAGGCCCTCCTTTCTTAATGCATATCTCTGAAACATCATCTGTCTCTTCTTTATGTTAGTTATGAGTTTTCTCCTCGTTATCATTCTATTCAAAAACTTGTCCTTAGTGATGTGCTCAGTTCATGGTATCCTTCTGTAAAATCTTCTGTAAAACAACATTTCTGCTGTCTCACGCTTTTTCTTCATTGTTAATAAGATCGTCCAACATTCACTGCCATACAGAAGAACATATATCTCATAGCAATCCAGTTCTCTCTTCTTTGTTCACAATGAGATTCTTTTGTCTTTCACTACTCTAGTTAATTTTTGAAATGCGTCTTTGGCCATGCCAATGCGTCTTTCGATCTCGACATCACACTTTCAACCCTGTGTTTCTACGCTTCCCTAGTATTTAAATTTCGTTACTTGTAGTTGGCATTTTCTGGTTTTCGTTTTGCTGATGACCAGGAATTTAGTTTTCTTGCTTAGTCCTTTCTTTTTGCTTTCTTTTGCTATCTTCTGTAGGATGTCTTGCATATTCTTTTCCGGGTCTTCTATCAGCACCGTGTCGACTGCGTATCTTAGATTGTGGCCACCAATCCTGGCAAGGGTTTCAAGGTATAAGTGGAATAAATCCGGTGAGAAAAAATATATTTGTCTTACGCCCATTTCTATTTGTGTATATCTGCTGAATTCACTTCCTATCCGTACTGAAACGGTTTGCGGCCAATATACATTTTTGATTATCCTTACGTCTTTTCTGAAAATGACGAGGTTGCCGAGCATCTCTATCAAGTTTTGTGGCGTACTTTGTCAAATGCATTGGCGTAGTCTATGAAGCACAGATAAAAGTCCTTCTGTATTTTTACTGCTCTTTCGGATAGCATTCTGAGTATGAATATCGCGTTCCTTGTTCCGGTAACAGGCATATTCGGTATCATAGTTGATGTAATACATTAATTGTTCAGGTTGCTAAAAATTTACAGCCATTATCTTTTTAAAACACTGGTTCCGATACAATCATATAAGTTAAGCATGATGGGTGACCGCTTTGGAATATAAGCTACTGTAATCTTGGATGTACGGGTGTTTTAATGAATAATATATCGGAATTTTTAATCGAAGTGTTGATTTCTAATTTTACTTGGGTTTGTTATATTCTCATTTGCGGAAACACTATCGGGAATGTTATAAATTCGCCTCTTATTTCCCAGCTATGGGTTAATTAGTAAAACAGGTATCACTAAATCCTTATTATCGCTAAAAGAATTCTTACAACCTAAAATATTTTCTGCCTGTAATAAACATGTATCTTCTTGATATGTTGCAGAAAACAATATCAATCAAACGAAAATATTATTAATAAAAATAACGACGTCGCATAACTTAATGTCATGAGAGGTAAGAAAAGTTTTGTGTACGGGTTTATATTCAGGGTACTATTTTCACTCATTGAAAGATAATAATATCAAAGATTAGTCAATTTTTGTTTTAGTTGTAGTTAGACTCTCAAAAGAAGGCAAAAGTTTACTTTTGATTTCGTTGCCCATTTTACCATTAAGCCATCTTTCTTACACTCTTCATGTTTGACATTTTTTGTACTAAATATTTTTGACTTTACAGAAAATATTGAGTATTATCTGCACATTTCTCAGTTTTTTAATTAAATTTAATTTTCGTGAGATTTGTAATAATCTATGCGTTTTACAAAAAAAGAAAAAGTTATATATCAGTGCCAGGGATTGGCATTTACTGAAAGTAGGTCTGCGCATTAGTACCTTTTATCTGTGATTAACGTCTTGATGAATATAACGAATTACTTTCTTGCTACATTCTCTACGATTTAACTTCAAATTTCTCCATGTTCTAGAATGGTTGTCTGCAAATGAATCTGACATGTAACACATAGCTCTATGAAATAGTCATGGTGTCATGGCTTTTCTAAACTACATACTCGTGAACGTTAACATAAAGCAAGAATTTGACCTCTTCTCGCCAGTTTCAAATTCCCCGGCGATGACCGATACACTACCGTGAAATACCATGTTTCACTTAGAAATAACGACTAACCGATCTTTTTCGTTTCCTGATTGCGTGAATTCTAAAACTGTTCTTGTTATTCAAACCGTATAGCGTCTGGAATTACTCTAGCATGTGTATTTTTCTATAAAGATTATTTATTCACACCGTTCAGTACTTATTATTTATTATTTAGGCTGAAAGTATGGATATCTACTGAGGGTTGGATTCGCCACTCAATAGCATCTCGAAGAATTTAAATGTCATCTTCTATCTCACTAACTTGCATCATCTCTCTAACGCTCCTTTCTCCATCCACTCCATTCTTATCAGCATTCTCATCGATCCCTTACCCACTTCCTGAAACCCCTATAACCTGTCACTCTTTCTAATAAATTTCCTCATATTTAACCCCCTGCAAAACAGTGGCAGTAAAACGCCTTGCTTGGGGCAATATGAAAAAAAAAACCCAAAAAACTAGCGAGACATGCTTACTAAAATATAGAACAACTCGAAGTGTTCACAAATGATTTGTAAGCGTACCTTAAAAATGGAACGGGGTCAAATGTTTGGAGCACCAAGTTATAATAGAACTCACTGATTAGTTTTAAATGAGTTAATTTTAAAGTTAGTTTTAAGTGAGATATGTTTGCTAATTTCAAAGAACTCACAAGGGCAGAGATTATGAAATAAAAAAAATTACTTAAAATAACTCTGCCTTTTTCGTCTCTTATTTGTAAATGAATAGCAAAGTCTCAAATCACAAGGATAAAAATAATACAATCAATGTGAATTAATAACACAAACAATTATAAATAAAAGCGAAAATAGGTAAAAGGAATACTACCATGTTTGACATTTTGTCTACGCGGGATTCCTTAAAATTTATTTTCAGTCGTCGAGATTTAGTGGGAAAATTGAAAACCTTAAAGAAGATTGATGTTAAAAATATTAAAAAACAAATACATATGAATTATATCCCAGATACAAAGTTTGTTCCTTGAACTACGGCTGTCATTACCTGACGGAAATCTAATGAACTATTATATAGAGTGTTATAATCGTCTTCCAGGGTTTTGTAACTAATAATCATAAAGTTACGCATCGTCTTTTCTGTGTCAATATCTTTTTCCATTTTTTCTAACTCCTCGCGATGTTCATCGTCGATAGTTTCCATGCGCAACTTTAGATCGTTCAACTCTTTCTCCAGCGACTGGATCACGTCATTAGATTGTTTGCTGTGACTTAGTTTACTTTCTGCTACGTTCTCCAAGCGTTTCTGTAGAGCCACATTCATATCTCTCGTCTCGAAAAGATCCAGTTGACTGCGCTCAATCTCGGCAGATTTCTCTTCCATTTGAGTTTTTAACTGTTCCATCTGAGATATCAACTCCCTGTTATCATTTTCCAGGGATTGCCTGTGGGCTTTAGCCTCTTTCAATATTGAGCTTGCCTTTTTTAACTTTTTACGCAGTTTCTTGTTTCGTGATCGAACTGTCTTCAGGTGTAAAGAATTTTGCTTTACTAGCGTGGAAAATTTTGCGACGTTGTTTTTGGTAATCTCCATGTCGGAGACAGCTTTTGTTTTCCATTCCCGAAGTGATTCCACCCATCGGTTAGCCTCGTCTACCCGATTACGCCCCTTTTCTTTGTCTCTTAATAGCTTTGAATTTTTTTCTTTTTGTTCCTCGAGATCTTCTTCGAGGTCGAGGATTTTTTTCATTAGACAGTCTTTCTCAGTTTTTATAGCCACCACACAGGACTTGAGACTTTGCAGCTCTCTTTCGGCTTGCGAATTCAGTTTCTCTAGCTGACAAATTCTTTTCTGTAGCTTAGTTTTGCCGTGATCTGTTACCTGCTGAGACAAGAATTCCTCCTGAAGCGACGCAAATTGATCATTCAAAGTGTCCTTTTCTTTCTGAAGTGAGAGCATTGTCAATTTCATATCCAACAGTTTTTTCTCCCCGTCAAGTTTTTCTGATTCCAATTCATTAATTCGCCGTATTAGCTTCTTTCTGTCATATTGAATGGAATCTTTAATTGGCAGATTTGGTGGCGTTGTAGGAGGGATATCAGTCTCCTTTGCCTGTGTAGAGAGTTTAGTTAGTATATCATCTATGTCCTTATCGTCCAAATTATAAGAAGTGCTACCTTTTTTTGATTTTGCTCCATCTACAATGTGCGACTGAATTACGTTTGTCATACTGCTTCTTTGAACTGCATCAGCAATTTCATCGCAGCGGCAAGTATCTTCAGACATTGTATGCGTGATTGTTGAGGGGATTTCACAGGTAACAGTGTGTTCGGTCATGCATGGATTGTTTGGGAAACACTCGCTGAACGACACTGATTTAACAACTCGATGGCTACATGAATTCGGGTCCGAATCATTTGCGCCGCCTGTCTGAATGGTGACTCTGGAGGTGCCTCGCCCATCAATCATCCTTCTGCTTGCATTGTCTAAAAAAGACTGCATTTTATCTCGGCACTCACAGTCCTCGATGTAGTCGGAAGACGAGGAGCGTTTGAGGCTTTCAGAGCTATCGCTTTGAAGAACATGCGCGATATCCTCCGTAATCTCCGAGTGGTATTTGGAATCGAATGAAGAAACATTGTAATTCATCGCCTGCCACTACCAGTCATATGAGGCAGGACTTATTCCTCTTTTAAATCTAGGCGTTAAGTTCTTATCAACGACGATTGCTTGATTTTGATAGATTGATTAATTATTTTCGGATACAACAGAATAGTTTAATCTTATCTGCAATTTAGACATTTCTTACTTGAAGGAAATGGTGGCATTAAATCGTCCCGCTTTGTTCAGCCAACTTTCTCCCAATTTTGGGCCTCTAGTGGCTCTACGAAATGGTAGTAATAAAAACTTGAATATTTAATACGTATATATACATTGAGTACGTCATGCTTTTTTGACGTCAGCAGCAAAACGTTATTTTGCTGAACCATTGTTTACGTTTTTGAAGAGGAAAAAAGAAACGCTATTAATAACGTGAGCAATTTTTTTAATAGAGAATACTGTCTCTTGTGTTAGATTTTGCAGAATGCGACGTTAATATATTTTGGATAATTACTGTCATCATAATAATCAAATTCGATGCATTTATCTGTTTTTTTTCATGTTTCCTTTCACATTCAATGTGTAAAATCTTTTATGTAACATATGATACTTTTCTAAATAATTTATTTTAAAAAATTATCTCATATTATTAATATTTAATAGTCTTGCGAGATCAACTGTGTCTTATTTCTTTTCACTTGCTATACAAGGGTTACTTTTGCTTAGAAATCTGATTGCCGTAAAACTTATTTAAATTTACATTAGAAAAAATATTTACAAGTATTAATAAAAACGACGGCAATTCAATATTTCAATTCTAATCATTTACTTTTCTTAAAAAGCACCTCTGATTTTACAGAAACATTGTTTTAATAAAATCAATAAATGTACTTTTGGTGGAGTATGTAATATTTCTTCCGGTTATCAAGTGTTAAATATGGGCAACTGTCTTTCTAAAACGTTGTAAAATGTTTCCTATCACATAAGATTTTAGAATTGGAACATTTTTTTTATAATAATATCGCCCCAAGCAAGGCATTTTAGTGACACTGTTTCGCAGGGGGTTACATAGGAGGAAAGTTAAAAGAAAGTGTGACAGGTTATAGGAGGTGTAATGAAGTGGGTAAGAGAAGGATGAGAATACTGATGAGAATAGAGTGTACGAAGCATGAGAGAGAGAGAGAGAAAGGATGCAAGTCAGTGAAATAGGAGATGACTATTGACTTTACATTTAAGTTCTTGGAAATTGTAGCTGTCGGGGAAGCACGTAAACGGAATAGAAATCCACAGGCAGGAAGTGCGAGATAAGAAGCTGTTGAAGTAGAATCACTTCTTCCGGGTTTATAGGAGTCACGCGTCAGATCATAACAGGCGAATTTTTGCGTTTGCTCACAATGGGTGCAAGAAGATACTTAAAGAAGCTAAGCTGCTATTCGCAGCCAGAATGAAGCAGCGCATAGCATCCCGTATATTCGGTTCCAAAGACTACCGGAGGCTCTGTAAAAGTGTATAAACACTAGCAAACCCTCAATCCCCCTCTAATCAACGAATTTGAGATCCTTATATCTACAACAGACAAGGCTGAGTGCTTCGCTCTCAGATTCTTCATCAACTTTGCACTGCACTTGTCTGGAATATCCATACCTGACTTAGATTTAGATAAAGAATAGCAGAATTATTGACTTTTGACGTTGATCCTTATAGAATTGGTGTATGCTTTCTACTAGAAATAAAATTCAAAAATGGGTTAGATATTAATATTGAGATGGTAAAATACAAGTTAACAGATTCAGAAACCGACAGTAAATGTTATAGATATGGTTTTGTCATCAATACAAAAAAGTAAAAAAGACATCCAATAACATTAGACGAGAAACAGTAAAATACTCCCAGGAAAACGACATTAACGAAATAAAAATTACATTTTTTTTGTAATTATCTGTAAAATTTTGAAGAGATTGGAATGCATGAAGACCTTCATGGATATTTAAAGAGGACAGACTCTTAATAGCAAAGTTGTTGATGTTGATAAATCCCATTGACTTAAATTGTCAAGTCGAGTACTAGCTTGTCTGGAGATGATAAATAAAAATAAATAAACAATACATTTATTGAACAAAGAAATTCAATTTTGTTATTTTTTATACACAAAACTAAATAACATTTAACTGATCGTCATCTGTAAGTTGTATTTATTTTTGTTCATATGTGTTTTTGTTTGATTAACATGAAAACGTTTAAAATTGCCAGCAATGAGTCATTTTCTTTAAATGTTCCCCTACCATTTTATTTCAAGACCTGATACAAATGCTATGAACTTTACTATTTTCAGCGCAGAAAGTACATTTCTTCGAGTAGATAACGGACTAAATAAGAACATAATATACATATTAAAATGATATAATAGTTGAATATGCTCAGAAATGAATGCTCAGTCGCAATTAAATATTAATTCATCAGTATGCCAGTGAATGCTGCAGATTTTCTTGTTAGATGATGACGATATTTTAGGCCACGGAGAAGGTTTCATTCTAAAGAGAAAAAGACAACCGCAAAGAACATGGACGAAACATTTGAGCAATTAAGACATTTTAAAGAACACATCAACAAAAAGAAGGGGTGTGCTTCGAATCAAATATATATTAAGTTTTTGTGAATATATAAAGAAGAAAAGAAGCTTATAAAACATAACACCTACAAGACGATACAGTGCTAATCCTGTGTAATCTACTAATGGCTTGTGTAAATGGAGGGCAGGACAATGGCTAGGGATTACAAGAGGAACTACGGAAAATAGGAGTTTGTGGAGACCCATAACACGTCAACTAAAAGAATAATATATAAATTAGTTATCTCCTTAAGCAAGAAAAAAGAAATTGTTTAATACGTAATTGTAGACTTAATGTAAAATCGCATTTATTATTTCTTTCCTATAAATATGTTCAGATTTTCTAGGCCATCGCTTCTGGCATTTGTAAGATGAATAGGGTCATTATTTGATTTTTGCTGTGTTCCCTTAGCGGGAAAGTGACGAGTGTCGGGAAAGTTTAGGTCCCGAATTCCAAATAGATCTAACATCGTATTTATGTGGCGTGAAATTTCAGGACGTAGGCAATTATTAACTAACACCTGCTCCCCCATCTCTTGTCGTTCCTAACACGTTTAACCTTGGTATTTCCCCAAACACTGATCCATCATCTACTTGCGCAAGCCCCTCAAGTACGTCTCGTGTTACTTTCTCCTCTCTGGTCCTGGGTGTGACGGTAAACTGCATCCAGCAGCAAGGCCTTTGATTGGGAGGTTGTGAGGAACATGGAACCACCTCGTAATTGCTGTTGTTCCCAGGTCCACCCTGAGCCGGAGTGGTAGCACCTGTTAGGGTCCCAGCTATGGGCAAATGATTGACCCTATCTAAACTGAAGTCAGAACACTATAAAAGTATATACATAAAAATAGACTTATATAGAAAATATATATTTTTGTAGGAAAAATATTACTAACAATTCATTCAGTTAAGTGCCGTACGTGAAACACGCTTAAGCGATCATGTCTCGAAAGAGACATGACTGACTGGACAGAAGATTATCCCGCAGTAGGTTGCCATTGCTTTCTGCGGTAGTCTGGTTGCCGACCAAATCTCTAGAACGCAAACTGTCCTGTTATTTAACCCATAACTGGAAGGAAGAGATGAATTAATACCTTTCCCAAGGGTATTTGCGCGTAAGTGAATGCAATGAATTCAACTGGAATTAGAACTCGGCTCTCCGATTTCTCGTTCCGAGCCGATATCCATTGCACCACAACGCACATACATTTTTGAAAGAAAATATATATTACCATAACACATTTTGACGGAAAAAGATTATTGCCTTAATACATTTTTGAAGGAGAAAGATTATCAACAATAGATTTTTTGAATACAAAACTAGTAGTAGTTTTCTAAAATTAAAAATCATCAAAATCTGACTAAATCAACCGAACATAAAAAATTATATTAAAACTCTACCTTTTTTGGCATTAAATAATCAACGGCGGTTGATATGCCGTTAAACAAAACTCAAACGAAGAGGAGTTTTTCACTTACATTTATCTCTATTCATGAGTATTATATTCTCCAAACCGACCTTCCTTATTATATGTTTCACAGACTTCAGCTGTCTTTTCCTAATGTTAATTATAATTTTTTCATTTTGATTGCATCCTCTCCAAAATGTGGTCGTTGCTTACATATTGGTCCATACTTTCCTCAGTATCATTCAGTAGAACCACATTCTTTTGATACGATTTTCTCTTTCGACACTGAATTGATTGTCTAGCATTCGTTGCCATACAGGGGGACAGATATCACGTAACATTTTAGTTACTATTTTCTTTGTTTCAGTCGAAATCTTACTGTTTCTCAATATCTAGGTCAGTTTTTGAAATTCAATGGGTATTCCGATAAACACATACATTTATATGCATTTGATTTCTCAATATTGTGCAATATGTAGTTCATTAATATATTATCGCTCTGAAGAAGTCACACTAACTTTGCAGCCAATGGTCTAAATTTTAACCAAACAGCGGAAAATTTACCACGCAAATTAAACTTCACAATATAAAAAAAATAATGATCGATAACACAACTGTCCTACACCAAGAAAACAACAAAAGCAAACTACAGATTCTCGGGGCAATATTCATAAACAAACATAATCGATCAATTGATATAATCATCTATAAATACTGTAGTAATGTTGTAAAATGATTGTAAATAGAGGTTTTTTGATGCTTTAGCATATGCATAAACATGACATTACAACTTATAAAAAATTATCATTTTAGATAATTTTTTTACGTTCTAATGAACGCTAAACATTTTGTCAACCGTTATATTTGACGCAGAATAAATTACAGTTATTTTTAGCAACACAGTTTTATGGTTATTTTTTGTTACCATAATTCACACACCTGAAGATGATCTCCTAAGGAGATTTAAAGTACTTCTGTACATTGAAAAATAAATGATAATAACATCTGTCAAAGTTACAGCTCATTTCTGACACTTTGCAATTATAATACGCGAAAGATTATCCGTCAATATGAATGGGTTTTATTAAAAATAAACTGAGACAGTGTTTGCAATTAATTTAATCTAAAATTTCTAAAAGAAATTCTCATTACGATTGAGATCTCTAGAGAAGAAAAATCTCAAAACAAAAGCACTTACCACTTCTTCGAAAAATGCATTATTTCAGCAATGAATTGCGTTGTTTCGGTGACTGGCGGTGTATATATCGCTTATATATAAGACGCTAAAATTAAATTTCTTAGATTACTATGTGCCTATGGCTTAGAGGTTAGCGACTCCGACTAGTCGAGCTTCGATCCCGGTCAGAAGCAAGTGATTGTCAAGCCACGCTGATAAGCTACGAAACAGGCCCGTATGTGGAAGACGAATATATATATATATATATATATATATATATATATATATATATATATATATATATATATATATATATATATATATATATATATATATATAAAATGTATATATATATATATATATATATATGGACAAAAAACCTGCGTTTATATTAAATTATTTTTATGTATCTGCACTATTAATATTGGTATTTATTTAAAAATAGTTGTAAACTGGATGACCTCTACGTACATTAGGAAAAATTCTTCTGAAATGGTTAGATAAGCTGCCGACTATAATCACCGAACGAAAAAAAAAAGGGACGATCACGATTAAAATGTTACTTTATTTCACACAGACGACATTAGCTTCTGATCAAATCTTACTTGCTTTCGACTATTTTATATGGTTTTCTATATTCATTTCAGTTTCCTTAAAGACTTAAAAAAAATTCTGTTGTATACATATTGTCTTCACTATTTCAGTTAAGAAACAGCATAGGATAAAGAAAGAATTTCCCATCATTAAGAAAAAACAAGTTCTTCCATTAAAATGTTTATGTTATTATTAAGAGGAAAGATTAAATTATTTTCTAATTATTTTAATTTCTTTTTAGTCTTTTCTAATACGATCGAAAATTTGATAAAGATATTGTTTTGTTTCTCGTATGCTGGTAACAACATTTTACTGGAGTTTACAACGAATAAAGAAGTATTACGTAACTCAGTGTCTTTTTTCGGAGAAAAGAACATTAAATTGAAAAATTCTCGATAAAGACAAAGATAATTTTCGGATTGTATTGAAACTTTCAGGATTTTTTTTAGTTTATTTGTAATACTTTTTTCTACTTTTTTATTTACGATTTTTAGGGAGGTCTTTTAATTTTCTTACCGTGTCGGCCATCAGTACTGTATCACCTGCGTATCTTATGTTGTTCAGATTGTGACCACCAATAACTAATCCTGACATAACTTCTAGGGTCCTCAGAATAGATGAATAGATAAAAGTTGAATAGATCCGGTGAAAAAACACATCCATGTCGTACATCTCTTTATATCTTTGAATATATGCTGAATTTATTTTCTATCCGTATGCAGGTGGCGTACTGCTAGTACATGTTCATGAATACTCTAATGTCTTTCACAAGTATGTCGAGGTTGTTAAACATTTGTATCAGTTTTTTGTGGCGTTCTTTGTCGAAAGTCTTGGCATATTCTACAAAACATAGGTAAACGGCCTTTTTCGTTTGTACGCCCCTTTTTAATGGCATTCTAACCATAAATATCGCATTCATTGTTTCTGTCTACTTGACAAAACCGCACTGTACTTGTGCTATCTCCGGCCTGATTCTGCTTCTGCTTCGGGCTATATTCATCAGGCTTCTGACAATGAGTTTCGTCATGTGGCTTATCAAAATGTTAGTTTGGTGGAGTTTGCATTCGTTTATGCCCGGTATTATACTTCTTATGCAGAGCAATGAAAATTGGTTTGCTAAGGCCATCTGATATTAAACTACAGTTGTAGATTTCAATAATTATTTCCGTAATTTTTTCTATGCCGAAATCTTCTAAGGCCGTCAGTATCTCTATTACAATGCTGTCTAGTCAAGTTGCTTTGTTCCTATTTAGTTTGATTATTGCAGCTTTCACTTCAGGTTTTAGCATTTCTGGTCCGTCAGCATCTTTGTTTACTATCGGTTGAGCTCTCTTGTCGTAGAAGAGATTTTTGTATATATTCTTCCCATCACTGAAGTATTTCCTCTTTCTCTAACATAATCGTTCCATCCTTGAATTTCATACATCCTGTTGAGGACTATGTTCTTTACCCTTTCACTCTCCTTATATCTTCATGTATGAATGATGCTGAGTATTCCATGGACAGAAGATATGAGCAACGTCGATGTTTTAGAGAGAATGCAAACAAAAAGTAAAATTATACTTGGCATCAAGAAGAGGCAACTGAGTTTTCTCGGGCACGCAATAAGGAAAGCGAGCTTGGAGAACCTAATACTCACAAGACAGATAGAAGGGAAGTGAAACCAGGAAATTGTAATTACTCTCTTATTGTAACACTATTTTTGCATGCGGAAAAATATAACACTATTTTAGCACGACGGGGGGAAAGAAATTATTATTAGTTGTATTATTAACTCTGCAGATTAACTGTCCAGTGTGAGCAGAGAGAAAAATAAGCCTAATTGGTAATAGAATTGTTTCTTCGTTTGCAATATGAAGGCAGCTAATGAATTGTGAAAACAAATTCGCAAAATAAAATATTAAAAATATTTAATTGTGCAGATTAATTGTCCAAATTGAGCAGAGAGTAAAATAAGCCTAATGGATAATAAAATAGTTTCTTCGGTTGCAATATGAACGCAACTAATGAATTGCGAAAAACATTTCGGAATGTAAAATATATTAAAAACTGGAAAAGAAGAAAAAACATCTGAGGTTTCTGGGACACGTAATGAGGAAAGAGGGCTTGGAGAACCTAATGCTCACAGGACCGATAGAAGGAAAGTGAGATTAAGAAAGCGTGATTACTCTTTTATAGCGTTTCAGTGTAAACAGTTACGGCAGTGAATGACAAACATTTGAATCCAATGGAACTGCTTTCATCCCAATAGTATTAACCATAAAATTAGCCGCATATATTAATGTTTTTAAACCTCCCTGAAGCGGAACGGTTAAAATGAAAGGGAACAATTGGTTTACTTTTGTTATGAGGTGTACAGTACTGTGCAAAAGTATTAGGACAATAACTATTTTATCTTTTATGGAGCATATTGACAGAAAATAAACAATTTAATTAAAGTAACTTTATTTGATTTACTCAACAAATGCTTTAACAATAATTGTTACAAAATAAACTTCATATTTATTATAGCCTTTTGCTTTGATCACAGCATTCATTCTGCCAGACATTGACATCACAAGCTCCTTCAATGTATATAATTGTATCTCCTGCCTTGCGAAGTAACATTTGATTTATCAATTCTTTTATACAAAATATCCCATAGATTTTCAATAGGATTGAGATCAGGGTTTTGTGGGTTCAATTCAAATTCCGAAGCCTTCCTCCACTTCCTTTTTAGTTAAATAATTCTTTAAAATGTTTGAATTTCAATGAGGATTTTAGGAAAATCACCCCTGATCTAATACCTTTGCACACTACGTTAGTGTGCAAAAGTGTTAGAAGAGGGGTGGCTTTAAACTTTATATTGATGCCTCATAAAAGATAAGATAGTTCTTCTCCTAATACTTTTGCTTTGCACAGTACTGTATATTTAACAGAGAGAATAAAAGAATACAAGCAAAATGTAAAAACAAATCAATAATGCAAAAAAAAAAACTGCCTATCGACAAAAGATTTAATGAAGAGAACACATTCGAAATACATTAATGAAATTACAAGCGCCTTAGTGGTATTTATAAATAGAAGGATTGGCTTATATAATTACTGGTAATATATATTCATTAAAAAGGAAAATATTTGTTTTGCATTGCAGACAAAATTAAAAGCATCATTGCGATCATTAATCAAATATAAAATTGCTAAATACTGAAGTCATATTAACGCTTTTTTACACCCAATATGAAAAGATGTTTACAGTATTTATATTATTCGGACTTTATCTTTGTTGCCATTTGTACGACGTTTCGGTTCTTTGTACTCTACAGCCTTCTTCAGGTGCTAGGAATTTCAAACCGAATTCTTTCTTACAATCACTGGGCTATATCATCTTCATTCTTTGCGTAAAGTTTCAATTTAGTGATGAGTCAACTTCCATGAACCCTGCAAGTTACTTGTTCACCATTGCCGTAGTCTGGTATTGAACTCACAAATCTAAGAATCAAGTCAGGAGCTAACCAACATCTATATGCACTGGGCCATGTGTCCTTAAGGAAAAACAGTTATTGAAAAAATATTGACGCTTTTAGTTTTTGTAGAATTTATATTATTGTACATGTATTTATTGTTTAAAATGGCCGTGAAGTATTCAATAAAAGTTGAAATTGAATTATGATCTGGATTTCTTGCCAAAAAAGATTTATGACACTTTTCATCTATATCTATAAAAGAAATGAGGGTGGACGTTGTGTAAGTATTTGTTTGTTTGATAGATTCGACTTAACGTCTGCATTTTGTGGTCTAGCTGAACGGGTAGTTGCGCTCAGATGTAGATAAAAATTTTAGAACGCAAATGACACCTTGAAATTTTACAGTAAGCCAAAGTTAGGGGTAGAAAATATATATTATCACCCCACAAAGTTAGGGATCAGTTTATGTATTGATTATAATATAGAATCTATCATACCAATTCATGTTATCAATATCTATATATGTTGCCCCTCCCCCTCCCACCCTAATCTAATAGAGACATTCTACATTGCTATCTATATCTAGAAAAGTGACAAGGATAGACGTTGTGTAAGTATTTGCTATGTACATTCATCATATGTTTTTTATTCTTATTATTCCTTAAACTACCACAATAAAAGCTGGCTAAACTGCTAATCTATATATATATAAGTGATGAGGGTAGACGTTGTGTAAGTATTTGCTATGTAAATTCATCATATGCTCATGAGTGTAACCGGGCTAAACAGCTAATAATTTTAATAAAATGCCAAAATTCTATATCTATATTTATAAAAGTGACGAAGGTGGACGATGTGTAAATATTTGTTTGTTTCACAGATTCGACTTAGCGTCTGCATTTTGCGGTCTAGCTCGACGGGAGTTACGCTCAGATGTAGATCAAAATTTTAGAACGCTAACGACACCTTGAAATTCTTCAGAAAGCCAAAATTAAAAGTAGAAAAATATTATATATTATCACCGCTCAAAGTCAGGGATCAGTTTATGTATTGATTATAATATAGAATCGATCACTTCATTTTATAAAATCTATATCTATATATGTAGCGCCTCCTCCTCCCACCCTAATCCAATAGAGACATTCTACATTGTTATCTATATCTATAAACGTGACGAGGGTTGACGTTGTGTAAGTATTTGCTATGTAAATTCGTCATATGTTTGCTTAATCTTATTATTCTTTAAACTACCCGAGTGAAAGCGGGCTAAACCGCAAGCTAAGCAATATATATTAAAAAACTATTTCGCCAAAATTAATAGCAGAACGATTAAACCGGTGTAATCTCCATTCTTATTGAATTATTCGATTAGATCTATTGATTTACACTCGTTCTACTCTCTAGGGGATCGGCCTTGTGCCATTTTAGTACAAATCATCTAGTGCATCGCCCGTTTACTCAACGTGATTTTAGTGTATCTGAATTCCAGGAACAGAAATCTCAATAACGATGCCACTAGATTCTTGATTCAAAGTTCTAACGTACGATACAATTGTCCTTTAGCTTAGTAATAGAATCTTTAAAACTTAAGCTTAACCGCTGATGCTTGATGCGGTTTATCCATTCTTGCTGCTGTGATGCGGGTTATCCATTCTTGATGCTGTGATGCGGTTATCCATTCTTTTCCAGTTTATAGTGGAGAGTCCGTTCTAGTGAAGGGTAGTTGTATATTGTTGAAGATTAACGGAATTTGGCCTTGTTGAAGATAGCCCGCTATAAGCCATAAAAAGATTATAATTCCAAAAAAGTAATTTGAGTTGAAAAATAACATTTTATATATACACATATCATTTAAGATTTTTACACTTAAAGTAATACTTGAAGCATAGACGTTAAAATGTTCATGGCAATAAAATGCTGAAAAGAGAATAATGCTTAGGAATGTGGTAGCGCTGAAAGTAAAAAATGTCTTTGATGTATTCGCTCCTTTGGTCTGTAAGTAGTTTTGAGACAGCGAAAAATAAGAGGAGAGGGAAGGGAGTCTAACATAGTAAGTCGCTTGACTTGGGTCAAGGGAGATTCTGATTAGACTCCTCTCTCTCGTGTCTGGGTCTGTCTGGGTGCTTTGTGTATCGGCTTTTTATTTCGACTTCTTGGATCGCAGGTGATCATTTGGGAATTCATATCCGTATTTGATTCTGGGCTTCACATTGGCCGATAAATCAAATTCGCGAAGGCTCGCGAACTGGAAATTTAACATTTAATTAATTTTTATTGTTCAACCGGAAAATCTGCGCGAATCCGGCTCCGCACGGATGACTTTTGGTCATTTGCTTTTTGTTCGTGAAAGTGCGAACATCCGGTCCATCGCTTTTGCTCGGTCGGTATCACTACAAACTTTTGCCACATTCTCGTTTCTTACTTCTGAGGTTTGCTCTGATGCATTCTTTACCCGAAATAGATTTTCGATCTTTTTTAAAGACTACAATGTGGAATCTATTTCTCTGCTAAGTCTACTGAAGAGGCCACCACATATTAGGATATTCATTAACCCATTCGGACCTCTAAATCTCCACTGTTCCTCTCAGTCTAGTATTTTAAGTTATTCTAAAAAGGAGGTCACACCTAAGTTTTTTTTCCATACATGATGAGCAAGAGATACAATGGCATCAACAGGGGAAGGTTAATAACTTTTTCTTCATTTTGAAACTTTTCAAACCCAGCAAGTCACAGGAGAAAAAAATCACATCTATGTGAAATTTAAACTTTCAATATTTATCTCTTTCATTATCTTTATTTTTTTCTCAATCGTTTACTCTCTCTCTTTCTCTCTCTCTCTCTCTCTCTTTCTCTCTCTCTACCCAGATCGTTATCATTTTTTTTCTTGTAGGTTTGTTTATTTTTCCATATATTATTGCAGATTCTCTTTTACTATCACTCACTTCTAAGAAAAAAATGAAAACGTATACATCGCGAACTTTTCCAACGTACATATTTTATAAGAAATAAGTGCCAACAACAGCTAGAATCGAAGTAGACATATAAAAAAAAAAACAAAAAAAAAACTCCACACAGACTTCAATAACTGATTTTTTTAAGCCTACATCAGTGTGAATAGATAAGTTTTCCTTTGTTAACCTTTGTAAATACGTTTTTAATGTTAAAAAATAATTATGCTGAATAATTTTTTTCAATGTTAGATCATCATATGTTCTCATTTATTTAATACCATATCCCATGGTCAAATACCAAAATATGTACATCCTGGAGAGTGAAATATACGATCGTGGGGATGTTAGGTAACGAGTTTTTAATGAGCGACCACTTGCCGTATGCGACCAGTTTTTGACGGCACACGATTTGGTCGCATACAACAGGTTCCACTACGTATATATACATGTACATATGTATTTGTCTGCCAAAAGATTGTGAGAATTTATTGATAAAATTCATGCGAAAAAGTTAGTTCTTCATTACGTATTCTACTACATGTCATTCGATTATTATTTTTCAAAGATGTCTTCTGTGACCTAAGAATAAAAAATATCGCTACAGTAAAACATTGTGAATATACGATGCGCCTGATATCGACTTTAGTTACTTATATAAAAAAAGATTTTTCTCATACAAACGTATTGTTTCATCTCTCATCACAGTGTCTCTCATTATTAGACCCTTTATCTTTTCTTAGCAAATAAATATTTATTGCTTTCTAACAGTTTATATATAGAATGCTAACTACATATTTGCGTCGTTTCTAAAAAAAATTTTCATTCTTCACGGAAACAATCTGTGTAACCATGCAAGAAAAATCCAAATTAGTCATCTGCATTAAGTAATAGAAATAAAGTGGCTTAATATGCCATAGTGTATGATACAAGGACATGGGCACCTCGCCCCGGTGTAATTTTTAAAGATCTTATCTCGTTAAATCATTTACGATTGAATTGTCAGTTTGATTCTCAGCAGTTGTTTTATACATGAGGCCACGTGTCTTATCTAAGCTTTGGTTGGTTTTGTTTAGCTGTGTATATTTTCTCTATGTGTGATTTACTGCCAAAATATAAATATTTTGTACACAAATATATCTTTCTTTGGAAGTGATAATTATTTTAGTGATAAAAATTTTCTTAATTAACCCACAGCTGGTAGGGGAAGAGGTGGAATTATACAATGCCCAGACGTAGTTGCCCAGGAGTGAATAAAGCAAAACCAACGTGAAATGTAATTCTGCTCTCCAATCAACAGTTCCCTGCATTAGACCACTCAAAAATCTAAATTTACACCAAGTGCTCACCCATCTGGGTAGTGATCAGTGCCCACGCTGCTTAATTTTGTTGATCGTACGGGAACCGGTTTTTCAAGAGGATTTAGCAGATAGCCTAAGCCAATATTTATGATATAACTGCATGTATTACGCGGTTACTATCTGTAGATCTCTCATTCATTTAATTCCCCCGTGCCTTGAGAGGTGGTTGTGATATTATCTAACGTCGGACGCATTCCCTTTAACAGAGAATTTACGAGTGTATGTACTGTCAATCAATTTCTATGAGTTCTGTTTTTTCGTAACCTTCAATTATAAGCTTTTTCTGAATTTGAAATTTTAAAGTACCGGGTAAAATTAATTTCAGAGATAAAGCAAAAATTACAATCACAGTCAGATCTTAAAATGTTAAACCTTGCTTGGGAATGTGCAAACAATCGTTAATGACAATATCCTCCGTTTTCTTTATAGAGGAACAAATGTGTTTTATCAAGCAAATAGGCTGTGCAGTTGTCGGTAACATAAGTATTTTCGGCGAAGCTTATTTTCATTGAGAAATATCTATTAACGGAACTGTATTCCTCCTTCAAGAAATAATTTATTTCTTAAAACTTTGTTTATTAAACTTCAGAACTTAATTCTGTCATTATTTACTCTTCGTTTTACAAGAATCAATTGTTTTTGCTGCTGAGGTTAAAAATCTTTATGTGGTATAGTTTCTGTAATTGTTTGTGATACTCTTGAGTCTACTAGGTCCGATAAAGGATAATCCTCTCGAAACTCTACCGGATTCATTCACAGGAATTTGTTTTTTTTTAATCACTGAGTTGAGAAAATATTCGTATACATTGTCAACATTACTGAACAGATGTTACACAATGAGTGATAATTATAAGAAAGTTTCTCGATGGAAAAGCATTTAAGAATATTATGTAGGTTAATAAAACTTTAGGTAAAAAATATATAAATAATTAACGCCGAAAGTGACAATCGTCCAGTTGAGCTCAACCCCCAATATTGACTGTTGCCTTTACTTTCGCACGAATCGTTTAAGAAAAGTTAGATTTCCATATTTTCTTCTCTCTCCCCGCTAGCTGTGAGTTAAATAATAAGGTAAACTGGGTGTTTGTATGTCTAGACATAGAAAAACCTTGAATTCAAAACTGTGAAAATATTCTTGAAACCAATCCACTATCTTTTTTTCGAGAGATCGACTCACTTTACGGATAAATACACACGCTGTCGACAGACATGATTTCATACATGAATTTTTGAAAAATATGCTTATTAATTTTGAGAAAATTCTTACAAGAATATTGGTTATCTTTGCACTAATAATTATTTCGCGTTTTTATAAGCACGGTGAACTGCAAAAGATGAACGTGAAAAGTGTTGAACATATATCCTTATGTCATTCAGATGAATGGTGTTGAGTGTAGTCTGAAGAGTAAAAAATCTAATAAACTTGAAAAAGAAGAAAAGCTTGAATTAGTTAAAATATTATTTTCCTTGTACCTCTATTTAAAAAGTGAATAAGTCTTTTGAAGTGCAAGTTTTAATACTTTTCTTGTGAATGCATAATTGTGTCGACAGTTTACTCAACACACACACCCCTCTAACATGAAAATATTTTTATTGATGATGGCTATATTTGCTGTTTTATTCTAAAGAAAGATTCAGTATTCGTTGACCGATCAGTTTGTACTGCTACCGTTAGAAATTATAAAATATTCTCTTAAAACAATTTTTCATGAGTATATGCTTCTCAAATTTACTATCTGTTACTCTTTTACCAATATTAATGACGGTTACCTTCTTCAACTTTTATCTGAAGCACTGCGGATTAATCTGGATGATGTTCTTATATTTTCTTAAGTTACATATGCATTTTAATTGTTGCTGCTGTTGACAGTCTTCAAGTAATGTCGTTTCTGTTTTCTAATAGGTGCAGATTTATGATTATGTAGCGTCGAAAAATGTATGAAGAAGTGAGGTCTCCATCAAGATTTACTTGATTAAATCTATTTTGACCACTAATTCTAGAATGCTCTTGTATACAGTTGAGAGATTAGATATTTCTGAATGTGATTGGTATGACATCCATACGAATATTCGTTAATTTGTTTAGCGGCATATCTGTCCGTAAGGATTATTTAATGTAACATTGTAAATATACACATTCTGACTTCATAATTAAAATAGCATACTATGTCTTCACGTCTAAGTGGAAGCTGCAAGGGCCAAACTGAATTGGAAAAAAAAGCAGAGAATATTAGAAAAATAATGAATGAATATGCATATATATATATATATATATATATATATATATATATATATATTGATTGATTGACTATTTAATTACTTAGTTTCTGATCATAATATTACCATTAGATTGTACATTTGTATTAAAAAGTGTTCAATAAATTATATTGTATAACATCTGAATATTTTCCATTTGTAATCGAATAATAACTCGTTTACAAAGGGAATGTATATATATATATATATATATATATATATAAATGGAAACATATCACTATACTCGTTTCAAAAAACCCTCCGCGTATATACACGGAAGGAAAAAATGGTTGTTAAAAAATGGTTGTTAAAAAAGAAAAAGCTAAGCACATGAATATCTGCCAAAGCGATTTGGACCGAGCCAGTACGTAGTCCAAGAAAAAACCCGAGACAAGTAATCAATAAGAAAACAGCGCTCAATACGTAAGCAGAGTAGAATAAGTAAATTAATCTAGTGAGCCAACAAACATACCAAGATTTCACCTAAACGAAGCCTCAGGGAACGATTGTTTCTTCCCTGAAAACCTGTTTAGATGAAACCTTGTTAGATTTGTTGGCTAACTAGTTTAATTTACTTATATATATATATATATATATATATATATATATATATATATATATATATATACACGCAGGTTTCATTAAAATTTACAGACAATTTATTCTGGTTAAGTTTGTTATGTAATTTGTCTTGTGCTTTTATAATTTTACTGTTTAGGACATAAATTATGAACACTGTCACAAACGGCTGACCATATTTTGAAAATAAAACATTATTATAACTTTAGCTATAAAAAACAGTATATATATATATTCAGATAAACGTAAAATATGATTCATCCTTGATAATAGGTAAAATATAGCCGAAAGTGTTTGGATAAATAAAACACTCGCACAATTTCTATGTATTTGATAATTTGATAGCAATAAAATTATAATATCACATGAAAATTATAAAAATACATAACCACAGAACACTGCCATTTAATTTTAGAAATTTAATTTTGCTGCATATTTATACATCTATATATGTTGTCATCCGAAGACAGATCTGCTTCGCAGCTCATCAGTACGGTTAGACTCTCTAACCCAGGCTCGAAACCCTACCGAACTGGTGTCAGTCGGGGACTCTACCTATGGGCCACGGGGCTTTTGGTGGTAGAAGGCAGTCTTTTTTAGCACATATCATATTACGCGCCCAGCAGTCAGAGTGCTCCAATTCATTTTTAGTGAATGAGCGATGCGTTCACGCTAGAGGGGTTACTGTTTTTCAAAGTCTACCCCTCCTCCAGAGTGCTCAGTCAGGGTGTGAGAGCGCAAATATTGTCATCCGCAAACAGATCTGTTTCGCTGTATCACATCTCATCAGTACAGTTAGACACCGATTGCTCTCTAATCTAGGATCGAAACCCGACCGAACTGGCGTCAGTCGGCGACTCTACCCCTGGGCCACGGGGCTTTTGGTGGAAGAAGGCAGTCTTTTTTAGCGCATATCATATTACGCGCCCAGCAGTCAGAGTGCTCCAATTCATTTTTAATGAATGAGCGATGCGTTCACGATAGAGTGGCTACGGTTTTTCAAAGTCTACCCCTCCTCCAGAGTGCTCAATCTGGGTATATTTTCTCTAAACATATACTTTTGAATATAAAAGAAAATGAATGTCTATTATGTTTAATCATGAGCTGTTCTAAACGTCGTATTTTGGCTTTAATTTCATTTGAAAATAAAGACAAAAATTGTCCAAAATTTGGATAATCTTTGATTAATATTGTTCTAAGCTCTCGGCTCACATGAGTCATCTACACAGATGTTATTAAGACGGTAACTCAATAACATCCACTATCAGCGACGATGTTATATTGTGTTGACATAAAACTCTGCTAGGCAACGGCAATAATTACCAAAAATAACAAACGCAGTTCGCAAACTTGCAATGCGGTTCTATGACATCACATCGCGTGATAGCGCGAAATGACAACAGAACCATATATTCAAATACAATGTAATGTGTTATGACAAGATTTAAAAGTTATTTTTTTTTAGGTGTGGGTTGTTTGGATTTAATGTAGATGGCCTCCAATATCTGAAGGTTCTTTTTACTGTGTGTATGAGTAAGGATTATTGTATTGTTGACTAAAGTCTGTCTGATATTACCTACACGTTTCTGTTTTTCTGAGAAATGTTGTTTAATTGTACTCTAATCAGAAAGGTGACATGTATGTCTACGGGAGAGCGTGGTTGTAGTAAAATTATATATATTTTCTTTTGGGTGTTTTGTATATATATATATATATATATGTATTTATTTTACTATTTGCGCCTATCTTTGATGCTAATAGTTATTTCACCCTGAGTCAGGATGGACTTTGGAACAACAACAATTAAGGGGCTCTCAAACCTCCAGTCTACTAATCCAGGGCCTTGCTGCAGGCTGCATATTATTGTCATACCCAATATTATGATAACCACGTTCTAACGATCTCATTTAAGAATGTCACTCGAGTTTTTCAGGTTAAGGATTTTTAATCAATTGTGCTGATTTTTTGTCATATAACAATACTACTATCCACCTGTTTTTTCCTGTATGATGTCAATGTTAAAATACCAATTGATTAGTGAGAAAGATATATACGCCGTGATACACATGAAGTGTGTGATAAAAAGAGAGAACAATCTAAAGTTCATTGACACTTTGAAAATATATCTCCTTGTTTGGCCTTAGCCCGAGTATCATGACATTTAAACATGAAGACCAATTCATGCGGCTAAAATTTAGTCACACACACAAAATATTATTCTACTTCGTTCGCAAGTAACGATTCAAAAGAAACAATTTTATTAACAATTCTTCCTCTTCATCAATGAAAGATATAAAAAAGATAACAGTTTATTATTATTTCGATGTAGTACATTAATCATAAGTAAATCAATAAAAAAGAGAATTATGAAATCAATCAGTGATGCACTGCTGGAGAATATTTTGATAGCACTTGAAGAGTTTGGTGGTTGTAGAAAGAAATAAAAAGGAAGAAAAAGGAAAGAAATGGAAAGAAATGAAATGGAACAAAAACATTAAAAGAAGAGACAGAAAAATCAAATACCACAGAATGAAAAATATAAGATGAAAAAATATAAGATGAAAAAATGAACGAATGAAAAACTAGTGAGAAGAGTAACAGAGAAAAACAAAGAAACAAAGATAAAAGAAAACAGACGAAGAAGCAAAAAAATGTGAATAAAAGAATGACGGAAATACTGTTTAATTTTTGTAGAATTCTTAGATAGCAACAGCCAGTAATTAACTGTAGTTGAAGTTGAAACTGACAGCTCCAATCTGCCCAGCAAATTGGTAGGTGGTTTATATAACGTCCTGGAAGATTCCACTCTGCTATCTAGCCAATTCTATTCTGTGGGTTCTGATTGGCTGATGATTCCAGTGTGGATATTGTACTCAAAAAATATCAGCACAATATCCACCCTATCGTAATTGAAGACAAGTTTATTTATCTACCTCCCCAACGAGGCGGAATGTGGCCCAAGGCCTTTTTAACGTGGAGAATCCGAGCCATATATCTCAGTCAAAAATTAATTGTCTAATGTTCCCCAGACGAGGGTCTACTGCAGAGCCTCGACTGGGTAATAACTCTCCGCCCGATAGCATAGATTTCGACAAGGTAAGTGTTCGTGTTAATGCAGAGATGTATTGAAATGGACGCTAGTTGGAATCATTCTTGCGAAGGAGAAGATCATATTGTTAATTGTTCATTTTTAAAAAAGTAAAAACAATTTAGTGAAGAAGATGTTGGTTGCTTGTTTTTATAGCAAATCAACCTCGGCGGGTCATTTATTTGCCAACTCAACTTTATTTATTTATTTATTGCTGGTAATACCTTTTTCTTTCAACAATAAATTGTTGTTTATATAAGTTTTGTGTCTAGTAATACATTTTTCTTTGTGAGTATCAAGATTCATTGGGATTTGTATTAAGGGCAGGGTCCCCATGTCCTACCCTTGTTATTTAACCCATAACTGGGAGGGAAGGGACGGAGAAATATCTTTCCCAAGGGTACCAGTCAGTCGGTTAAGTGCCATACATGAAACACGCTTGGACGATCATGTCTCTTTCGAGACATTACTGACTGGGCAGAAGATTATCCTGCAGTAGGTTGCAATTACTTTTTGCGGTAGACTGGTTGCCAGCCAATGCTACAGAACCCAATCTGTCCTGTTATTTAACCCATAACTGGAAGGAATGGGCGGATTAATACCTTTCCCAAGGGTATTTCCGCGTAAGTGAATACAATGAATTCAACTGGAATTTGAACTCGGCTCTCAGATTTCTCGTTCCGAGCATATATCCACTGCACCAGAACGCATATCCGTCACTATACGCTTACAGCACCTGGTATTCCCAAACGGTCACCCATCTAAGTACTGACCAGGCTCAACGTTGCTTAACTTCCGTAATCGAGCGAGAACCGGTGTATTCAACCTGATAGGCCGTAAGCCCTGAAAAAAAGATGAAAATTAATTAAGAAAAATAAAATATAAAAACAGTGATGAGATTTGGTTAAAAATGTTAAGAAAACAAAGGTCTAAAGAAAACAAAAAAGAGGAAAATATTAAAGTGAAGAAGAACTAAGAGAAAATAAAAGAATAGAAGAAGGATATGAATAGAGTGAAGAAGAAATAAACAAAAATGAACAAGTATGCACCTTTGAGTGTAAATCAAAATTATAAAGAAAGACCATATTTGAAACAGACTAGGCAGATATCAAAATGAAATAATATTTAATCACATTAAAATCTCTAAAAATAAAAAAAAACAAAGAGATTTTATAGTTGAGTAAATTGTTACGTTCAGAGATGAAAAGATAAGAAAACCGGAAAATTCGCTCTTAAACTTTACGAGACACAAAATATTTAAATTGACATATTTGGTTTTTGCACTTGACTTATATACGTTGCCACTATATAAAAATTATAAGTTAATCCTACAATACATAATTTTTTTATTCACCCAGTTTAACTTGACAATATACGAATTCTCGATAGGGCACCCCGACATGGTGTAATGGTTAGTAAGCTCTTACAAATGAGTAGTGAGTTCGATTCTCACTGGGTACGCCATACTTTCGGCCTTGTGGCACATCTAAGCGGGACTTAGAATATCAATATACGAATCCCTGATAAGCAATTACCCTTACACCATGCGGGGGTAAGTAAGTTCAATGTCTATGTTTTGTCGGCTAAAGCCAGAATCATTTACACCGATATAAAAATATGATATCCAGTAAGTTCGAACACAGTTGAGTTGAAAGATGCTTCTCTGCAGGTCAACGAAGTTAAGTAATTTCGGATGAGGTCATAGATTGACCGCATTGGAATACCAGTTGATGTAAGCTTGAATGTACGATGTAAGATATACGGGCGGTGTAACGAATTACGTTTTAAAATGATAAATAAGAGAGTTGAATTCAAAATCTTAGGCGATCATTAATCGATGTCACATTCACCCTATCAGCAGGTATTGGGTGATCACGTTAATGTAATGGCCAGTTCTCCTCACGTTAATTTAATGGCCTCTTCCCGTTCACATTTTCGCTGACTATGAAGAAAAACAGTTTAAACCAACATCGTCTGACACAAGGACAGATTAATGACGAACACCGAGATCATAGGATGTTTTTCACTTTTAATTTTCACGGCCAAAATGCGTATGATCACCAAAGTTACGCCTCATCAGCACCTAGATAGATGACCGCTTGAGAATCATCATCATTTATCCTCACACCCAGATGGTGCATAGGGTAGCAACTTTTTGCTACTGTTTCTGTAACAAACTGTTTTTTACGAGGCAAGGTTGTTAACCCTGCACCCAACCCCCCAAACCTGGAGGACCGGTAGACAATTCTTGGCCCTTACGTTTACAGCACCTTGTATTCCCAAATGGACACCCATTTAACTACTGACAAGCCTCGATTTTGCTTAACTTCGATGATCGGACGGGAACTGGTGTATTCAACACGATATAGCCGTAGACATACCGCTTGAGAATACCAGTTGCTAAAAGTTTCGGTGTGCGAATCATCAAAATGGTTGCTCCAAAAGACGAGGTTTGGTTTATTATATTCATTTACTAGCAAATACCATTGACAAATGTATGAATTCACCTTTTCTACCTTAAGTTATTGATTAATAAGTAGGACTAGTGTCTTTAAACAGTTTATTATTTCTAAAAAAATCTTACAATATAAAAGTATTTTTTGACTTTCAATAACCGGTAAAGGGTTGATAAGCTGTAGAGAACTAATCAATTAATAATAAATAAAAACGCAACTTTTAACCCTTTGTTGCATATTAGTTACAATTGTAACTTTTTTCTAACCCTTGATTCAAATTGTTGCATATTGGTTACAATTGTAATCAATATGCAACAAACGGTAAGTTGTTTGATTGTGAGCTATTTCTCGTCGGAGGTAACTTATAAATAATTACAAAATTTTGCTTTATCTGATAGGTGCGCATGTATGTGTGATATCGAGTGAAGCTTGATTCCATTAGAGACATAATAGTCAGGTTTATATGGTTTTTAATTAAATATTCACCCAATACAAGGCCACATATCCACTCAAAGTGATGCTTACTTAAATGTAATCTTCTCAATTATTTATTAAATATAGTTTTGTACAGTATTTCAAGTGTATTAAAGGAGGGTAGAATTAGAATATATATGCAACTATCTAACATAGTTTCTTCATATAGTGGCACGGCTAAACAAACCGACAATAATAAATTAGATATAAATTTGTATTCATTTGATATTTTGTCATTTTGCGTTTCATTAATGTTAATTATTCTGCAATGAATATATTTGCTTCCTATGAAATGTCGAATGAAGAACATCTCATTAAAACTTGCCCTTAATCTGAAGCCAAAAGGAAAATATCAACAATGCGATATTATGATTGTGTTTTATAACAATGAAATCATATGCAAATTAATTTCTATTCTCCTCTCTCCACAAAAGGAAAAACTAATCTTAAGAAGTATAATATCACATAACGGAAGTTAAATAATCCACTTCAATGATACTATTCACTGTGTAGCTTAATATAACGAAATATCAAATTTGTATTAGAATTTCATTTTAAGAACATGGAAATAAAGGATAGTTTCTTTAAACAATGTTATAAATAAATATCATGAATTTGTGAAATTTCAATTTAAAATGCCTAATCTTAACTGGTTGTGTTTATTAATATTGAACAATTTAATAATTCATAGAATTTACGAAAAAATTGAATGAAACAGTGTTTTTAATTGTCCCAGATATTAATATTGTTTCTTTGCTTATTTTTATCTGCTTTCCAGATCAAATCAAGGCGACCTGAATTTTTTTTACAGTTTTTCAATTCAAATCTTTTTCATCTATTTTCAAAAAAAGAGATGGTAGGCTAGCCTGTGAGAAATATAGCTTTGTCTTCTGCCGACTTTCATACACGTAGAACGCAGAATAAGGTAACTAGTCGGGAGAAAATCAGAAATCTGAATGATTCATTACAAAATGACTGATACTATTTACCGTATATACCCTTGTATAAGTCGAATTTATGCATGGTGGGAACCCTGATTTATTTTGAATTAAATTTAGCACCCTCTAGAAAAATATCTGCGTGCAGGTTACCGAAAACGAATTATGTTTAACCCATTAAAAACCTGTGTATTTTGCAACCGCGTATATTCTGCTAAACTAAGCATAACAATTCACACTACATCATATTTCAGTATTTACCGTACTTCATTTCTGTTGAGATTTTAGTGGATAATTTGTATTTTACTTTTATCAATAGTTTCTATATTACCTATATTAGAGAAAAACTGAGAGAAAATATTCACGTTTTGAACAGCAAAATGAGCCAGCCAAGGTTTTGTTAAATGGAAAATGGCTAGACATATCGTAAAAATGGCATCAGAACATTTATTTCGATCGATTTTTATCAGTGAATGAAGTCAACTTCAAAGAATACACCAAGAGGCCCAGAGAGAGAGAGAGAGAGAGCTAGAGAGAGAGAGAAAAGAATCATAGATGTTAGATAAATGACCTTTTTGGACTAACATGACACACCAAAAAACATTCTGTATTAAACTGATCATACCGCAAAAACGCACACAGGAAAAACGGGCCCCGGAGAACAGACAGGGAAGAAAACAGCTGCGTTGTGCATTTTTCCATCACCGACAACTGATCATTACAATTCTTGCTTACAGAAACAGGTTACAACCAAAGAATGAAGTTTTTTTTTTTATATATATATATTTTATTTTGTTTTTCTCCCGTGGGTAACGATCTATCTGAATGGTAATTTTTCAGCTGCAAGCATTTGACTAGATTTGACTGCATCCAGTTAACCAACCAAGCTGGTCTTAGCAGCAATGCAACAGGGCTTTTGTTTTTGTAAGCTTTAATTGAGTTGCGGCCTTAAGATTCTAAGTTTTTTAAAAATATATTCTTGATGATATCGTATTGTTAATGGAAATAAATGCTACACCGTCAGAAGACGTGAGTTTTTAAATTAGGATCTAAAAACAGACCTAGTGAATTAACGCACACAAAAACACTTATTTAAACAAATACTCATATTCAAACCACACCTTGTCCCAAGCACACATGTGATAGCAGAATGTTTTACTCACTGTCTAGCTCTGCTGAACACTTCATGTATACGAGTTCAGTATTGGTCACAATACCGTTCAGTAGCTTTGCCTTTCTGCTAACTAAGCGGTAGACATGAAACTCTTGGTCGATTTTTCGCCTGCAGCCGGTGGATAAGAAATAGAGACTCATCAGTCCCTTTCTGATATCCCACATTGGGCTTTTCGAAAGCAGAACATTTATCGTCTTATAACAATATACAACATACAATGCAATATATAGAAAAAATTCGATCAACAGATAGGCTTTATCGGATTAGAACGTGCAACCTCTAATCACGGACAACTAATCTAATAATCATACAACACATTTTAAACGCTGCTTGTAGAATTATAAAATATATTTATGGAAACCTCAAAGTGTGTCTAATGGTTAACATGCTTGTTTCGAACGAACAATTACGACTGAGAAGTAAGTTCGATAATCACTGAGTCCACATAAATTTGCTATATCTAAGCTTTGAAAATTACAATAGAAAATGTATTTACAGAGCAAAAATAAACTGTGAGGAATTAGGAATATATTTCTTTAAAATATTTTTATGAACGATTGAAAATTCATTTTATTTGTTTGTTTAGAAAATAATGTTCACTCAAAGTCTAGTATCTTGCAAAGGCATTTTCAAATAGTATTCACGGCATATAATACGTAAATATTTATATATACAGTGATTAATGTGTGTCCTTTAAAATAGGTAAGCTATTTTCAGATTTATTTCACTTACTTTTCTTACATGAGCTCAAACTTTGGCACAGTACCTCTCAAACTTTTGCCAATATCAACAGAGCATGAAGAGATGGACCCACAATTATGTATTCGTGATGAATTCCTTGAAGATGAAGAAGGTACGTGACCGAAGGGCCATTGAAAGATAACACGCACTCGGATATATGGTTGAATAGTATATTCTCAGGAAACGTAGTACAACGGTAAACGTGGACTGGAGAGTACTTTCTCCCGCAGGCGTCCTTATTCACTCTCTGTCTACTGCCACGTGACTCACCACTAAGAGTTGGTAGGCAGTTATAAGGTGAGGACGAGTTTATTTGTATGGTAGGTCCCCACAATAGTAGGACATACAGTATTGACAATAAACAAATACAAGCAGTTGTTAAGTAAAATTCATGTCAAATCAGTAGAGAAACGTCTCCGATGTTTGGTGTCAGCAACAGTCTCAAGCCGTATGCAGAGTACTGGAATGATAAAAAAAAGTTCTATAAATGGGGTTTTCATGATCTCAACGAAATTGAAAAAATTAGGCGTTTTAAGGTGTGCTCGATGCTTTTTCTGCATAACACCAATGATCCATTTCTCTGTCGAATGTTCCCTTGTAATGAAACATAGATCCTTTATGTTAACCGTAACCGATCAACGTAATGCCTTGATTGTGACGAGTCCCATAAACATGTCCTAAAGCTAAAGTCACAAAAGCAAAGTATTATAGTGTATTTCTGGTAGTCTACAATTTATGCTATCTACTACAGCTTTCGGGAAGCCAGTCAGAGTATTAATGCAGAATTTTAATGCAATTACCATGCTGAAATGCATGCACTCTTGCAATAATGAGATCTGCATTGGTGAATCGACGTGTTCCAATTCTGCCCCACGATAATCTGCGGCCACGTGTTGAAAAAACTCTGGAATACGAGAGATTACCACATCTTCCATATAATCCTGACCATTAATCCACTGATTATCATTTTTAAAGCACTTAAGCACATTTTTAAATATTAAGAGTTCTAAATCCAAACAAAAGGTTGAATCAGCTTTTAAAGGTTTCGTTTCATCACATTCAATAATTTATTTGAACGAGAAATAAATAATCACGTCTATCGATGGCAGAGATGCAGAGGTGAATAGATGTATTTTGACTAATTTCAACATTTCCACAGTAAATCTTTCAAGAAATCGGCCATTATGTTTGTTAGAACCTAATAGATTTTCTGGGAAAGGCTTTATTTTTTATTCTTTTGATTTGAAAAACTTTCTTTTGTCCGCAAGTTTATTTGTTATTATTGTGTACTGCTGCATTAATAAGGTGTTTGTCGATTAGGATAACCTTCCTGGAAATTCTAACATAACCTTTATTGTATCTACGATGAACATTTTTCTATTTCCATTGATTAAGTCGCCTCTTTTTCTTATTTATTATTGTTCAAGCATTTCTGTGTTCGTTTAAACTTAGTCAAAGAACACACTGCCCGTCACTGATATTGAAATAAGGAGTTACATTATTTGTCTATATTTCTGAAATGAGGTATATTTACACTGAATATTTTATTCAAACTATTGTCCTCATTCTTGTTGCCAATTCTTGTTGAGAAAATTATTAGTGTCAAATTGCAATATGCAATATAAGGTCTGGTAAAAATATACTAAAGAAAACCATTAACATAAAAATACCAGAGAAAACCATTAACATGAAAAAATTTCAATATGAACTATGGTAAAAAATGATTACTGAACGTTAGGTTTATAAATTCCAGAAATTCAGTGATTATTGTTCTTAAGGATGCATAAAGAAGTTGGTTAGCTCCTGTGACTTGACCCAAAGAGTTGTGAGTTCAATACCAGGCTAGAGCAGTGGTGAAAAAGTAACTTAAAGGGTCAGAGGGAGATAACTCATGACTACTAAAATAGGCTATACTACATTCTATACCATATTAGCGTGATTTTAATAAAAGGTTCGGTTCGAAAATCAGGAGAGTACAACCGAAATATCTTTATTATGGCAACAAAAATGAGGACAACTGTCTGAATAATGTAAATAGTGTAATGATTGCCATGTCACCAAATTCACAAACCAACGCTTTAGCACGCTAGAAACGAATTTATAAAGCGAGGTATGAATAATTAAATATCTACGTTATATCTAGCAGAGGATAGAAAAAATGTCGCAGTAATCCGTGCATTGGAATGGCGAAAAAGAACTTCAGCAAGCTAATCAATATATTTAGTAACCGGTTAGTAACAAAGAAAAGTGTCCTGAATTGTTATGTAATATCACTTCATTTATATGGCAGTGAATGTTGGACAATTTCGTCATATATATATATAGAAAGAAATGTGAGTCAACATAGACGTAGCTGTACAGAAGGTTGTTTTAAATATCATGAATGTGTGTGCAATCATGAGGTTTTAATGAAAATGGAAGCAGAAAGTGACTTATATATAAAATCAAAAAGAGAATGTTGACATATAATGATGAAAGAGGAATTACAGAATATGACACTCGTAGAACACATTTAAAGCAAGAAGGGCATAAAAAAGCACCGAATAACCTATGTAACGAGGCTGATGAAATTTTTCGTAGAACAGGGATGAGAAGAGATAGCAAAATATAAAATTTACTAAGATATGCAAATGACGGGAATATGCTTAGAACCATAATCGCCTAAATTTGGAAGGGATATTGCATATAGTGGAGAGTAAAAGACATAACTAGTAACTTAAGTTAGATAATAGTTATCGAATGCATCTTGTGATGCCTACAAACTTGTGGCTTTGTTCGGAAAACTAAACTTATGAAACGACAATGCGTTCTATTAAAATCTTTCATTCAAACAATCAATTTTAAGAATAAAATATTCCGTTTCAGTTACGGAATCACTTTCTTTCAAGTACAATTCGTGACATTATGACGAGGCTATCATATCGGTATTTAGTGAAAAAGTCGTTGGACGTGATTATGCATCTGAATCATTGCACACACACACACACACACACACACACACACACACACACACACACACACACACACACACACAAAATTCGTTTCTTCTTTTCTTCAACACGATTTAAAGTTTTCAAGCGACAGTTTTGCAAATATATCATACATAGCTGAATGAAGTGAATTTAAGTTTATATTTTGGCATAGTTTTTTATGAAATACTTAGTTTTGAAAAAAAAATTCTCTACATACTCACAAACAATTCACACAGACATATATATATATATATATATATATATATATATATATATAGGTACATAGATAATATATATATATATAGAGAGAGAGAGAGAGACCGTGAGATATACATACACACACACACACATACACACACACACACACGCGCACACATATATATACAAGCACACTTTATCCTTGATTTTATTTGAGGAGGTTCAAGCCGATTTCGAAGTTTTGTGAGTTGCGGCAGATGTAAATAAATATATTTTTGAATAAAAAACAGAGAATCTACTCACATATGAGATTCCATTAAACATAACGTTTATACAAATAAACTAAATATGTTGGATATATTCCATGTCATATATATATATATATATATATATATATATATGTGTGTGTGTGTGGGTAACTGTATATATATATATATATATATATATATTGTGTGTGTGTGTGTGTGTGTGTGTGTGTGTGTGTGTGTGTGTGTGTGTGTGTGTGTGTGTAACTTTATATATTTAATTTAATTACTTAGTTTTTGGTCATAATAAAATTTCACCAGTACACAGTTGTATTAAAAACTGTTCAATAGAATTATATTGTAGAATTTTTTAACATTCTTCCTTTGTAAGCGTGTTATTACGTGACCTATGTTTCTATCATATGGTGTCTTCAGTCGATTTTCAATAACTGATTTTACCGGTTTCTTTTTATTCTTTTTTGTTTTTTAAACCCTCACGTAACAGGGAAGTTTTTGAACGGTCACGTAAAGGGGAATTTTTAAACGCTCAATTTTTAAAGTTAAAGGAAATTATAACGCTTAATTCATGCTTGTATGAAACTTATATGCATGTTATGGTATGTTTACACGTAGTCATAATTTCTGTTCTTGTATTGAGTGATTCATTTTTGTTAGGGAAAAACATAATAGCTAATGTTAAAATAGTGCAATAATTATAGTAATATTTTTATTATTGGACTTAATAATAAAAAACATTTTTTATTTCATCGTCTATTGAGATACTACAGCAAGCACGGAAACACGACAGCTTTTGTGTAACAAATATGTTTTTATTGTAAACTCTAATAATAAAATTATTTCTATAAATAAATATATATATATATATATATATATATATATATATATATATGTAGTGTGGGTACCGTGGTAGGATAACTCTCTGAAAGAGCTCTAAATATAAATATATATAAATACATATAGAGCAAATATAAGAAAAATTAAGACAGACACGTTATTTCATGGTAAATCGGATGTATAGGCCTATTCCAGGCGAACCGTCATCAGCTCCCGTCTTTATTGTATTTTGATTCGTGTAAAGTCCTTTTTACAATAAAGACGGAAGCTGATGATGGTTCGCCTGAAATATGTCCAAACTTCCGATTCGCCATGAAATAACGTGTCTGCTTAATTTTTCTTTTGGTAATATATACTTATTACCAGGATATACTTATGATCAACCTTCGTTTATTTAGGAGTGTATTTTGATATTGAAATTTCAAAACATTAATTTTTTCTGTCAAATATAGATTACATCTATCTCTTAAGCTATTAGAAATCCTAGCTTTACCTTAGAGCTTCCATTTTATCTGTGGAATTTAGTTATTTTTAATTACTTCACAGTATTTTCGAGAAATAGTTGTTTGGCATCTTAAAGTAGGGTTGGTGAAGGAGTGCCTCTCGGTATAAAGCCGTTGCTTCCAAATTCCCGCCGAAATTCTGATATATGATTTTTACTCGTGGCTGGCGAAAATAGCTAAATCAGGATTACCAGGGCGCTTCAAAGCCTGGTTTTACCATCATTGTGTGATCCCGCGAGCATTATAGCATTTCCATCTCGACTGTAGAGACGTTGGAGAGGAGAGCTAGCAGTTTCCTCCATAGATGGCTAGGATTTCCTCGGAGTTTAAACAGCGCAGCTTTATATGGATCAACCAATGCCATCAAGCTGCCTTTCAGAGGTATGGTCGAGGAGTTGTTGGTTTCACGGACAAGGAAGCTTATCCGGATAAAAACTCACAAAGATCCCAAAGTAGCAGAAGCGGTAATTGCCGTCAAGACGGGAAGAAAATGGAGTGCAATTAAGGAATTATATATCGTAGAAGGCAACCTGTAGATAAAAGCCATAGTTGGTTCAGTCGCACTAGTAAGAGCAGGGATGGGACTAATTCTTTCATAGATTCGAAAAAATTACCGGGAAGGAGCGTCAACACCTGCTACAAGACGAAGTAAGAGAGGGCATGGAGGAAAAGCGGATGACTAAAATAGCAGGTTTTAGCCAGAAGGGTGTGTACACCAGGTTGGATGGTGTAGATCGGCGAAAAGTGTAGCGGTCAGATATTTGGAACACTGACTTCAGCCGATCTAGATTCCTGGTTCCGATGGTGTACGACGTATTACCAAGCGCGACCAACCTTCACTTATGGGGGAAAATAGATTCACCGAAGTGCCCGCTGTGCTCGTAGTGGGGATCACTGCAACACATATTGAGCGGGTACAGAACTTCTCTGACGGACGGGTGCTATCGGTCGCGTCATGACAAGATTTTAGAGGCTACAGCGCTCATTATTGCTGAAGCTTTGCAGAGCAACAAAGTCATCCAGAAAGAAGAGCTATCCGCTTCGTTAAAGCAGGTGCAAAGCCAAGTAAGGTGGTTGCAGGATCTCATTCCCTGTTATCTTCCGAGTCAGACTGGCAGATGCGAGTCGATCTTGTGAAACAATTGAAATTTCCTACACATACATCGTCCTCCGAACTTCGTCCAGACATAATCGTTTATTCGTCACAAAACAGATTATTTTGCTAGAGAAGAAGCATATGCAAGTGACATTTGAGAGAAAGTACAGTAAATATCAAGGGCTCTTAGACGAGTGTAGAACGAGTGTAGAATGGATGGCGTACTCATTGTTTCCCAGTCGAGAACGGCTGTAGGGGGTTCGCAGGAAAGTCAATGATACGAGCCCCTTACTAGCCTAGGGATAACTGAAAAAAAAAGAATGTGGGCAATCCTGGAGTCCGTCGAGAAGGCCACCAGGTGGTTTTGGATAAATATGGCTAATCAGTGTCCTAAAACTGCTAAACATACGAGCCTTTCCAGTGAACATACGCTGTAAATTCCACCACTTAAACTTAAAAGTATATATAGATTTGTGTATATGCATGTCAAAAACTGTAGAGAAACAATATTTTTTGAGTTGCTTTCATTCAAATATTCAACGAGTTTTTTTTTTCGTATTTTACTGGTCTTTTGAGCAGACTTATTTTATTACAAAATATTCGCACACAGTACTCGCAATGTTTTTTGGTTTTTGTTTTTCTTTAGGAATAAATTGTTTTAACTAATTTACAAGTTATATATTCTCATTTAACTATAATATAATATGTAAAGAATTATCTTGAGTAATTTTATTTTAAGCAAATTTTTATGTATATGTTATTTCTCTTAGTTTTTAAACGAATTTATTGTTAAGGAATTTTGTATGTAATGATAAATTTTAACTCAAATTTACACGTTAAGTTTTTTTAACTAGTATCTAACATGTAAATATTTATCGATTAACTTATTTTTAAGCCTTTCTGTAAAAAGGTTTTTTCTTTTCGTTTTTAAACAGAATTTTATTAAAGTATTGGTCTGCATCGTGAATTATTTGTGACGCATCTAAAATGCGTTATAAATGATTCGAGATGGAGATTTTTTTTTGTAAATAGTCCGTCATGATAATCACGTTATTGTAAATATCTCGTAACATATAGTTAGAAAATAAGAATAAAAAAGTAAAGTTATAAAAAAGAAAGACCGAACAAATAAGATATAATAAAGAAGTTAAAAATTGGAGGAAGAGAAAGGAAAGTCGTATGACTAGCCAATATGATAAAGCGGTTTATTTTTTTATTTTTTTAATATATATATATATATATATATATATATATATATATATAGGTTTATTTTCATCCCTTCTTCAAAAAGACGCCCTGTCTTGAGAGTATGTAGGAATACCAGTACAACCAAGCATACCCGATCTATAACATCGAATATCCCAAGTGAAGCCTTGATTAATTACCTTTTCTGGGGAACTTATATAATGTACGTCCTAAAGCTAGTAGCAGTTTTTTTCTGGGTGCGAGCCAAATACTGATCATATTCGGTTGGGTTGCCTATCGAAGAAGTCTGTTTTTTTTTTTTGAGACATGAAACTTCTAATGACATGGGAGCAACAACACTGACGACGCACTGGATTCGGCACTTTAAGATGTATTTTAATAACATTGCATTTCTCCTTGTTTTCCTTAGGGCAGATGGCTGCTTGATAGATTATATTTTTCGATATACATTTACCCTCAGTCGGGAAGATATTTCTAGGTCTACAATTACAGTGGGTATCATTCTATTCTCTCTATTGGATTCGCTACACTTTTTCAAGATCTGGTTATTTTAGGAGCCAATTATTTTTCCAATATTATTAGTACACGAATAGTTTTCCTATTGAATATTTTACTCAGGGCATTAGCTCTATAAAACTGTTTACTTATTAATTTAAGAAAGAGCTTATGTTAATAGTTGATAGTCTACAGAACGGGGGGGTTAAACCATATAATTTTCCATTTCCTATGTTTAACTTTAGCTTTTGCGTTTCCGGATTACTAGGGGATGTTAAATAAGTTGATGTATCTCTATATCCGCTGTTCTTGAAAGACTTATCGTATAGTTTTTGTTATTCCTAAAGATTCTAAGGCTAGAACGTAATCGGTTAATTTCAATATTAACCGTCCCCGGTATTTGCTTTATAATGGCGTTCGTTAGAGTGGTTGGAAATAATATTGATATAGCTAGGGATTTCATTGTCTATAAAGGAAATATTATCTAGGTTGTGGGTAATGTCTAGGTAATTCACTATCTTTAATTTAGCATCGATTTCTATTTGAATTCTAGCATACTGAAATTATTTTCTTCTGAATTTTCATAATCAAACGGCCATTACTATTCGGTATGAACATAAGTCCATCATCCCTGTATAGACCTACTTGTTTATGATTCATAACCTTACCCAGTGTGTCTAGGATATAGAAGCCTATTAAATCGGCAACGTGGGCTGAATTATGTGCCTCCATGAGAACTTCAAAATTAGGATTGTAACTTTTGTTCAGGTAGAATCATTAAGGGTAACAGGGATTTACTCACTGGTAGAATATTAGTTTCTTCTGTGATCTCTGTATAGTTTCTAGCGAAATGAATACATTTTACTAGGAGATCTCTCGATATAAAGGGATATAAATCAATAATGTCAAATTTAAGAAATATGATTCTAGTTTCGTCTACAATATTATTAAACCAATGTATAGTATCAGCCTAATCCTTCCAGAGGTTGGTATGGAGGGTGTGTTGGAGCTTAGTAGTTGTATTTTTGATGATTGTTTTCGAGACTAATCCTAATTCGCTTTTGATAGAATTTATTAATCTATTTCCTAATCTCAAAACCTCCAAGCTTTTAGGTAATATCCAATCAAGAGGAAGGCTTTGGAAGAAATTTAGCAAATATCTTGAGATAGATTTAAAATTATCCAAACTCATTCTTTTCACTTCCTTGCGGACACTGGGGACAAACTGTATTTACATTTTTTAAATGTTACAAATTTTATGAGGTTCAGAGTCGAAATGTACTGCATGAACAACTGTCGATTTCTCATAAAGCATTAACCATGACTGTGCCTTCAACTGATTTTTTATTCATACATAAGAACGAATGTATGCTTCCTTGTAGGTCTCCTTCTTACAAATAGTTAACTGATAAATTCTTTAAAATTGCTGCGTCTTTGATATATAGCATAGAGCTTCCAGTATTTGGTTTCTTTATAAGAACCCCTTTTTAAAATCGAATTATCGTTTAAACTTCCACATACAAAACGTCCAGCATGAGATAATCCGATAGACATGTCAGGAAACCAGCTCACTTGCACAATTTTATATACATGACTATTTTCAGTCAGTAATTTTAATAACTATATTATGTCAGTAACGCTTGCTTTAATTTCTCATCATAGACTATCAGTTTCTTTGGTATTTTATTGTGTATAATTATTATACTCTAATTTTATGTGATTCAATTCAATATTCTCTTCCTAATACTTCCAGTAAAACAGTGGGAACGGAAGTGATTTAATACAAAAAGCATTCAGCATTTATTGAACGAATGCTTTTGATTGCTCTGACTCTCAGGCATGACAAAATTTCTTCTACGATATCTTCAAAAGAATTCCACTTTTAAGGCGTTAATTATACTCAGCTGATAGTAAGCTTCAAAATCATTCATTCATATGCATTGGGATTTCCTTTTAATGTTCTGAACGGTGTGCGGACTACAGGATTACCCTTTCTTCTTCTTCTTCTTCTTCTTCTTCTTCTTCTTCTTCTTCTTCTTTGTGCTCTGCCCCTTCAGAATGAAGACAATCATAGCCTTCAAAATATTTCTATTTTGTAGCTCCTAAAAACCCATCTGTTGTTATCCCATTGAATCCCCGCTCCAAAATCCATCTGCTCAAGTCTATCAAGTATGGCACGTGTTTCTCTTCCTTGACTCTCTTCTCTATCCGTCCCGTGAGCATCAAATTATGCAAGCCGCCCCCTTCCTCATTTAGTTAAGTGCCATACGTGATACACGCTTTGGGCGATTATGTCTCGAAAGAGACATGGCTGACTGGGTAGAAGATTATCCCGCAGTAGGTTGACATTAATTTTTGCGATTGACTGGTTGCCAGCCAAGGCTACAGATCTCAATATCTCCTATTATGTAACCCATAACTGGAGGGAAGAGACGGATTAATACCTTTCCCTAGATAATTTGTGCGTAAGTGAATGCTAGGAATTCAACAGGAATTCAACCGATTTGTCGTTTCGAGCCGATATCCACTGCACCACAAATCCGAAAAACCTCTGCTGTCTTTTCCTGATGTTAAATCAGTTTCTTTTTAGTCTTCATCCTCTCACATCTTCCGCCCATAGTATTCTCAGCATTCTTCTTTTCACCCTACTTGCTTTAAATTAAAAAAAAATTAAAACCTGAAATTACATCCACTGGTCTGTAGGTTTTCTGACGGATTCTTCTATTCCTCTGGGCAAACGGATCTCTGAGGTTTTTCGCTCGATAAATTTGTATTTTATAATACGGCTGACTTCTACAGGTCTTAACCGCTACTGCTCTTGTAATTACTGGGAAATTACTCTTCTTATACAGATTTAGAGATTACTATAGCTTTTAATCTACTGTTTTTTTATTACGAAAGTAATACTATGATACCACACAAAGTAAATCATTTAATAATTTATATCTTAATCTACAAATACTGGTTCTGTATTTAGCTGTGAATTCTGGACAATTTGATTTCAAGTGAACAAAGTACCGGAAGTGAGAGACATACGGTAATACTGATTACTGCTGCGAATCTCTTAGAAGTGATTATTGAAGAAGTTGTAAAAAGAATAGTGGTGACTAAGAAACTGTTAGTAACAATCAAGAACATTTTAAATGTTTGGAACATATAATGAGAAAAAGATATTTTTGAGAATCTAACTCTCATAAAGTAGATCGAAGAGATAACAGCGATATCTGGTAATTTCGTGGAAAATGTAGAAGATCACGCATCACAAAGACAAACAGAATCAGAGAGGAGCCACAAGAAATATTCAACCTCTACCTGAATTTCTGGGATTAGGAGTTATTATTTTTTTTACATGAAATGCACTTAGATTATTGTCCTTGTCTTTGTGAATATCACAACCTTTTTGTTATTGTGCCACCCGGCCTTTATCAGTTATTTGTTGATCAAAATATCATTCAAGGATTTTCTAACTGAAACCGTCATTTAATCTGTGGGGGTAGATTGTTCTTATTTTGATAAGCATGCAAAGGGATTTCTTGTTGGGTTTTTATATATAGTACGGCTAATCTATCTAGCCTACTTTCCTCAGGAAAATATTTTAAAATAACCTGGTTAAGAGGGATGTTTTCTGAATTTGGGGATATATTAATTTTGAGATCAAACAAACTAAGACTTGGGGTAAAAGAACAAGGAATAATTACGTAGCAATGCATCAGAAGACAAGTTATATTTAGAAATGTAAAAAAGGAATGAGTGCAATCTCCCTGTTTAGTTTTAATGAGGTTTGAAATGTCTTTAAAGTTACGAAGAAGAATATCGGTCGTCACAATAGCCGAAGCATTGTATTATGAACGTCAAAGATGACTTTACAATTGTACAATATAAAAATATGAATAATTGATAGTAAGTTGTCGAATGGTATGATTTCTCACTTCCGTAAAGATATGAAAGAAAGAGGAAATGAAAGTGAAAGTGAAAGTGAAAGTGAAGAAAAGAAGCGCGAAAAAAAGAATGGGTGGTGAAAGAAATGTTCACTTGAAAAGATAAATGAAACATAATCACAAAAATGTATTTTCTAGTTTTGAGTTCCTTCTCAATAGCAAAACTTTTATTCTTTGCATGCAGTAGACATATATATTGAGACAATTCTACGTAAATCTGACTTAAATTGATCACATAATAAACTTGCCTTTGCCTGAATAAGTCTGTTAATATATCTATTTGATAAATTCTACGAGTAACATATCTGTTTAAATAAACACCAAATTTCAATACAGTATTTAAGAAAACGTTATATTTCCAGTATTTTTGCTGATATCATGTCAAGATTAGTTAAAGTGAAACAGCTAATAACAAGAAAAGCAAAGAGTATATTGTAATAAAATACATAAATATTCATCAGTAACCAGACTAAACGGTATATTGTTAAATTTTATTACATTCAGTCAGTTAAGTGCCATACGTGATACACGCTTGGGCGAACATGTCTTGAAAGACTGGGCAGAAGATTATCCCGCAGTAGTTGTCATTGCTTTCTGCGGTAGACTGGTTGCCGACCAAGGCTATAGAACCCAATCTGTCCTGTTATTTAACCCATAGCTGGAGGGAAGAGACGGATTAATATATTTCCCAATGGTATTTACGCGTAAGTGAAAGCAATGAATTCAACTGGAATTCGAACTCGGCTCCCCGATTTCTCGTTCCCAGCCGATATCCAATGCACCACAACGCACATCCTTATTACATTAACAGTTATAAATACACGCATGAAGGAAGATACAAGTAATTATATTTGCAACAATAGGAGAATTCTTCATCTTCACGTGGTGTCTCCCTGCCAAACGTAGGCGGTCATGGAGTTACACTTAGCTCTGTCTCTTGTCGCTCTCAATATTTTTCCGTTTGGTATTTCTTATAAATTCCGCTTCGCTATCCATTTGCTCAGGCCTATCAAGAATAACTCACGCTGCCTTAACTTGTCTCTCTTTTCCTTCCTGTGTGTATTAAATTCCCCAGGCCTTCCTTCTGCATACGTGTCCATCTTGATTTAAATTTTCTTACTATTTGCATACTCTCCAACACATCATCGTTGCTCACGTGCTTAGTCCATGGTATCTTCAGCATCCTTATGTAGAACCACATTTCTGCTGCCTCAAGCCTCCTCTTCATCCTTAACCAAATCTTCCAACATTCACTTGCATACAGAAGGACAGATATTATATAGCAATCCAGCACTCTTTTATTTGTTTTCAATGAGATTTTTTTATCATGCAGTATTATGGTTTGTTTCAATATGCGTCCTTGTCCATGCCAATGCGTCTTTGAATTTCAATTTCACACTTTCTAAACTCTGTCTGAACGCTTTTCAGGTATTTAAAGTAAAGACAGAAAAGAATAACTCTAAATGGAAAATAAGAATATAAAATATTCGAGCTAAGTTTGAAACAATACGAGAATGGAATTGCTTTTTACTTTATTAAGCTGTAGCATACTATTCCTATGAATATTTGTGTATTCACTTACGCGTAAATACAGTTGAGAAATGTATAAATCAATATATTTCTCCATTAGGTGTGGGTTAAATAGCAAAAGATGTGTTCTATAGTCTTCTTTGGCAAACTCTCTAATGTAGAAAGAAACGGCAGCCTGCTACGGGAAAAGTTTCTGTCTTGACATCCATGGATTAAAAGAGACATGATGGCGCAAGCATATTTCACATACAAAAATTAACTGAAGCTACAGATTTATTGATTGATTTAAACCAAGTAATAGAGAGCGTGATGGGGTGAAAGGGTACCATTTATACAAGGATATGTTGGAGATTACGAAATAAAAATCGAAATGCATATAAAAGACGCCAACTTATTTTGGGTTTGGATTATCCATGACCCCATGAAAGGCAAAACTGTGATGTAAGGAAAATGCGTTGGGATTTAGTCAAATAAATTAAATCACCTTATCATTTCTTTCATTTGTCACTGTGTTTCATCTTTAATTTCAGACATTTATACATCCTACAAATACGCAACATATGATTCAAGATGTAATAATTTATACAACAAATACTTATTTTTAACATAAAAAAATTCTCTAAGATTTTTAATAAAGACGACACTTTTCTAAAAACATACTTAACATTAAACCGAAGAGTTGATATCAAAATGTAACTATTTATACTAATGATCTTCCAATACAAGGCGATGAAACCAATCACGGTAGATAATTTTTGAATGGTGTAGTTTGAGTGTAGGGAAGGGTTAAATGATCATCATTAAACTATACAGGAAAAATCTAAAATTTAAAATTTGATGTGATTAAAATTGTAATGACTGTAAATGTACAGCCTATATGCTGTTCCAAAAAATTAGCAGTTCTTATAAAGAAGCTGTCAGAATAGAACTTGCAATAGTATACGAAATTAATAAAGATATTTGATCCTTGTGTTCATGATATAACGTATTCGAGAGTGGTTTGATCTAAGTAACGTAGCTCATCTGAACACATGCTTTGAAAATAGAAATAGAGAAGCATGAGTCTTCGAAAATTTCAGTTGCTAAGAAAGCGAATCTAGTGGGGAAATTCTTTCTTCATCCTCGAAAAAGGGTGGATAGTTTTGAACTCAAGAGAGACAGGATACGACTGGATAATTCCAGTATATTTACATGATAGGCTGCAGATATTTGTCTGTACTTGGAAGAAAACGATTTTGACTATGACAAGAATTGCAATTTTAATGATTATATAACAATATTGCTTCAATAACAAAATCAAATAACGATTAACAAAATAATCATATAATGATCAAAGTAAATAATGATCAGTGGTTAAACATTTAGATGATCAAAGAGTAAAATATTGAAATAACTATAATGTTTTCTTGCTAGTGTTTACTGAAGTTTCAAATGCATGATGGTTTGATTATTTCTAACGGCCTATTATATGGTATATCTATTTACAACTTTTGGAATTGTCAAAATTCAAGCATTCCTTTTAATGGTTATTCATTGAAAATTCAGAGAAAATATGTTCTCTATTATATTTCTTTTAAAAAATGAAAATTCTACTTTAAAGCATAATTTATAAAAAAAGGAAATTTGTTTTGTGTATGGAGAAGAATCGATCGAATATGCCAAAAGATGTTTAAAGAGAATGAGGCATTCTCATCGAAACCTTTATAATAGATGATATAAACTAAAGGAGCGTAATATTCACCAACACAAAACTTTGCTTATGTATTGATTTTCCAAGCGCCGCTTAGATGTGGAACGAAGCCAAAAGTATAGGATACCCAGTAAAGATAAAAATTCTTACTCAGTTTAAATAGGTTCTAGCAAAAGAGGCTTGCTATCCATTACATCACGTTGAGGTACCACCGTTTAAAAATACTTGAGAGTAATCAATTTGAAATCAAGTAAAAGAGAAGTATTGTACTCAAAATGTCTAAATCTACTGTTTAATATTACTTGAAAAGGCCTTATTATGTCTGTCGTTTTTATATGAGGTATTCATAAAACTTAAACAAAAATAAATAAATAAATATCTCTTGGATCATATTTAAACAAAATATGAGAGAAAGAAAAATGAAAGAAATGTCAGAATCTTTTTTAACAAAAAAAAACTGAGATAACGGAAGACAGAAACTTCTTGATATATTTAACCAAAAACAAATAAACCGTAGCTGTGTTCATCGTCATCATTTATTCATCACACCCAGATGGTGCCTCGGGCAGCAACCTTCTGTTGCTGTTTCTGTAACAAAGTGTTTTTTCCGGGGCAGGGTTGTTAGCCTTGCACCCAACAACCAAACCTGAAGGACTGCTGGACCATTCATGGTCCTTACGTTTACAGCACCTGGTATTCCCAAATGGTCACCCATCTTAAGTACTGACCAGGCACAATGCTGCCTAACTTCGGTGATCGGACGGGAACCGGTGTATTCAACCCGATATCGCCGTAAACTGTATGGGAAGTTGGTACTATATAATAATCTTGTCGAATACAAGCAAATGCAATGATTATTCTCCTTACCACACACTAGTTCTCATACAAAAATGATAATGGCATGTGTATTGTGAAATTAGAAGGGTGTCTACTCTTATCAGCTACTTCGAGAGAAACAAATGATAGTTTCGAACAAATATTACACCATAATTAAAATAAATGTAACCAGCAATTGATCTAATGTAGTCTTCTGACATTGATTGCATAGAATTTCATGAAAGTAACGCTCAAGCTCTTATTTCCTTAGAGTCTGGGCAAAACCTGTGGCAGCCTAATTGAAAATTCTTCCGCATATTCTGTAGCTATGTCCATTTAGGATTACCATTTTTACAGCTTTTACAGAACTGCCTGAATATTTTTTTGAGTTTTATTGAAATATTTCAAATCTAGACAGTTCTGGTATTTTCCGAAGAAGATTAAACGTTCTAGGAGAAAAAAATTAGGAATTTGCATAAAAATATAACAGAATTTAGTGATAGAAAATTTTTCATATATTCTTTAATTAAATGATGAATAAATTATTTTATTTTTAATTAAATACTAAACGAAACTTTTACAGCATTCAATAAAATCAATAACGAATAATGAATAAATGCAGTTAAACAAATTAAGAATTAAAAAGAAAAGAATGAAGCGACGACTCCATACCAAACAATGATGTCAAACATTTTATCTAACGATGTTTTGAAGGAGGAAGACACCAATTATGATTATAATAACCACCCCAGGTTTTCATGTATTTTGAGAACAAACAGAGTTTGATCCCAACTTGTACAATGATTCTAATGACTATCGTTAACAAAAGGAATGCTGACCAAAAAAGAGTGACGCCCAAAAAGAAGAAATATTTGATATGAAAAAATTAAAAATTGCGAATCGCTAAGAAGGAAACTGAAGATGTAAAATAGCCATTGGCTTATTATCTTCTTAATGATAGAAATTTCAACTTTGCAGTAACTTAGACGGCGAGCGAGTTGATTACGGAGCTCTCTAAAAATGAGAACGGGAAATCATTTTACTATTGAAGACATTACTTTCACACATACAGACAAACACATACAGCCACACGTTTACACAGATGCACAGTAACTGAGCAGAGGGAATAATTTTTCTCCTCTGGATTTGAGACATTTAAACACACATAGTTATATATACCATAATGGTGTAGGTGATAGCTTAGTCGGCCTTTCAACGCTTTTTACTATATTTAAAGCTAAAATATATTTCGGATTGTAAGACTAATTGCATTATTTTATTGAATATTACATTATAAATTTTTTCTCAAAATGAAAAATATTTTTCTACATACAAGTCCCAGTATGTAACCCATAATTAAGTGAGAAGATAAATTCATAAATTTTGTGTGCCATGTCCTTTCAGGGCGTAGGCGATCATGGCTTTCTATATCTCCCTGTCCCTGGTGGCTCTTAGCACGCTTTCTTCTGTTACACCATGCAACCCTCGTTCCGTCATTCCCCTGATCAGTTCCTTCAAATATATTATCCGCTTCCTTTTCGTTTCCATCATTTCTAAGACCTCATCATTCCTCACATGCTCGATCCATAATATTCGCAGCATCCTTCTGTATAACCACATTTCAGCTGCTTCAATTTTTTTCTTCATCTTCAAAGATATTTTCCAACATTTACTGCCATATTGAAGAACCGATATCACATAGCTATCCAGTACTTTCCTTTTTTTTCTAGGGAAATTTTTCTGTTTCTTTATACTTTACTCAACTTCTGGAATGCTTCTTTCGCCATGTTAATTCGCCTTCGGATCTCAGTGTCGCACTCTTCGTCTACTGTTAGAACATTTCCTAGGTATTTAAATTTCTGTACCCGCTTGATTTTAGCGTCCCTCACTTGTAATACAATCTTGTAGATAAGAAGTAAATCCGGGTACTAAGTCTGGTTCTTACAGACCAACTAAGCGACGGTACAACTACTCACCTGAAATCCTGCTACACACTCTATCTAACACTCACTGTGGCAATCACTATATTTAGCTGTCCCTCCCACTAAGGGCAACATGTGACACATGGTCAGTTTATAAGTGGGAATTTCCGGGATATATGGCCGGGCCAAAAAATACCTGTCTATTTTTCCCCAGTCGTGCTTCTACCCTTCGGCAGAACCACGAGTGGCTTATTGCTGTCTGCTCGGAAGCAGAGAGCGCCCTCTGCCCGAAGGCAGGGGGCTGGCAGTGAGAAATGCCGTCGCAGCGAGTAAATACCCTCTATGGCAATCACTTCCATTCTCTGTATAGGCAGGATTAGTTGTACACCTCTGGCGAGACCAATTATTGTGAAAAAAGGGGCGCTCCACAACAATATCTATCACAAGAATATTTTCGACGATGTCAATACAACGAACTGGAATCTCCGATTTTCCATTTCGAAACGCGACCAACTTCACCACCCCCCTGGGCACCTAGAGGTGGATTAATGGTCAGCAATCTTCTCTCACAATAAATGAGTAGTAAGCTTTATCCTCTTTGGGTGTTCCATACTTTCGGACTTAGAAAATCAACACTTCATCACCCGCCCCTGTAATTACGTAAAACTAGAAAAAGGGACAAGATTTGAAACATTACCTCATATTGTGACGATCGCAAACAAGCTAACACGTTAACATGTTTGAGAATTAAAAATGAAAATTCATTAAAGCAATGCAGAGGAGAAAAATATAGTTATATATGGCGAAAACCTGTTATCATCTTTTGGTAAGGTTCTCTGGCGAACAGATTGTGACTTTTCTATAAATACTTTCATGGTAATTGCTCGGATGAACAAGTCTTTATGGATTTAAGCACTAGAATGTTGGATGGTGTGTTTTTTTGGCTACTGGATGTCGGTTTGGAACGCAAATATCCTTAAGAAACATATATATCTATCATTTCTTCATCCAGGTATGGATTAAATAGCAGGGCAATTTGGGTTCTATAGCCTTCGCTGGAAACTTCTGTACTGCAAAAAACAAAATGACAACCTACTGCTAGACAAACGTCTGCCCAGTCAGTTATGTCTCTTTTGAAACAAGAACGCCCAAGCATGTATCACGTATAGCACTTAAATGACTGATTAGACTATTGACAAAATCACATTTATTTACACTTGTGCTGACTAACCGTATGTTCTGTGTGCTATAGGATTTTCACTTTGTATATGATAATGGACTCGACTGAGTGTACACATACTCCTGCGATAAAGAGAAAAGTAGTTGCAGTTGGCAGTAGCGAGTAATCCTAGAGATATGTAAGAGTTATTGGGGAGTACCGGAACTGATACGTAAGTTACCGAAGTTATCCATAGACTACCTTGTCAGAAGTCAGACTAGATCTGAGCTCAACTCAGCTAGAATTATTTACACGGATATAATATTTCAAACGACTTCAATTCAAGACTTGTATATATTTATTTCTTGCTAATAGTATTACTGGATTTAATAATCTGCGTTCATATTTGTATATTGCATTCAATATAACCTACTTTTCTATCTCAGTATCTGTTTATGTTGTTTATTATTTTATGCAGTTCCTCGCCCGGAATCCACAACAAATTGGCGACGAAGACTCGAACTCACGTACACGTGTATCCCGGGTAACCACAACAAATTGGCGACAAAGATTAGTACACGAGTTGCCACAACAAATTGGCGACGAAAACTCGAACCCACGTACACGTACATTGCCAAAACAAATTGGCGACGAAGATTTCGAACACAAGTCGCCACAATAAATTGGCGACGGAAGATCCAAACTCACGTATACCACACAACAACGGAACTCATATAGAACAACGTAAAAACCATAGTGCCACACAAGTTGACCACAAACAATTTGGCGAAACTATAGCAGATAATCTACTAGCATTACAACTTTGGAGCGTAAAGAGATAGAATGAAAAAAAACTGTAAAAAGGAAATTGAAAATCAATATTTTTCGCCATCAACAGGAAAGATTTTTCACAATTTTTATAAAAGATTAAATGCCAGAAAGCAATAGGTAAAAAGTGAATCAAAGCAGCAAACCACGGATGAGTTTCAGATAGGAATACCAGAAATCATAAAAAGAAGTGAAAGAAAACAAATAGAAGCACAAATTAAATTTGAAGATGGAAAAATGGAAATTCAAAATGCAAATGAAGAAATACAGATGGAAATCCAAAGGTAGAACAAAGAAGGACAAGTACAACTGCAAGAACTATTACTAAAATTAGCAATCAACACACAAAAAAGTAACACGGAAAAAGAGGCGACGTTTTCGCAAGACGCTGTGTGGAATGCGATAGAAACATTTAAGTACTTTATTGAAAACATTTGGAGAATACTACAGGCAATATGAAAACATTTTCAATATCGATTAAAACTGGACAGAAAAGAAAAAATTAAAACTTTTGATCCGAAAAGTTGGTGCGAATGAATACACTAAATTTGTAGATTATATTCTACCAAAGAAACAAACGACCTAAAGTTCGATGAGACAGTGACATGCTTCACTGAACTATTTACCCCAAAGAGTTCGTTGTTTCACAAAAGGTGGAAATGCCTTAATCTCGTGAAAGACGAAAACGAGGACTATCCAATATTCGCAGCCATCGTCAACAAGTATTGTGATGAGTTTAAATTAGCTGAGCTAACTCCAGACAACTTTAAATGCCATTTATTTGTCCAAGGATTAGTCGCTTTTAAAAACAGTGAATTGTGAAAACGGATGCTTACCAAACTCCAAAATTAACCAGGATTAACGCTGCAAAAACTATCAGAGAATTGCAAAAAATGCCTAAGTATTAAAAAAGACAGTAAAGATAATGAAGAATCAGGAGTCGCGCATATTCGTAAGTTAGACAAAAATTTACGTTTTTCACCCTTCCTAAAATTAAAACAAGATGTTAATGACAAAATTACAAGATATATAGCAACTAGTAACAGAAATCAAATAACCCCCTCATCTGCATGTTACATATGTGATGGATTGCATTGGTTTAGAGATTGTCGGTTCAAATACAAAAACTGTTTAGCGTGTGGAATGATGAATCAAGGTAGCTGTATGCAGAAACAAAAAACAGTCTAGTAGGTTAAGATCTACTACAGTAGAATATGAAAACAAACAAAACACGAGGAAATATGTAGAACTTGAGATATTGAATAAAAAGATCAAACTACAATTAGATTCAGGTTCAGACTTAAAAAATAATAAACCTACAGACATGGCGGAAACTGAATCGGCTGACCATGTTACACACAAAAAATTGCTAATTCTGTAACAGGAAAACAGACCAATTTCGTAGGTGAATTAATCGTGAACGTAAAATAACTGGGAAAACCAAGAAATGAAAAATATACGTTATGAAAAGCAAACATAACCTGGTAGGAACGAACCAAATGCAGAAGCTTAATGTATGGGATTTGCCCATTAGCTCTTGTTAAAAATAAAGTGCGTGCCGACAAAAGCTACGAAATTGAAAGAGGTATTCACAAGCGGTTTAGGACGAGGTAACAAATTCGCAACAAAATTCGAGGTAAAGCATACATACAGAAAGAATGTACAACCAGTATTTATTACACCCATAGTTACAAAAAGAGCATTCAAACCAGGTGAACAAGTTTACTTTACTTTTAATGTTAAAAAAATTATATGGCATATTGGGAACATAAAACAATAATAAACGGACTAGGAAATGCAATATCCAAAATACAGAAAGAAAAATGTACCCATAAGAGACATACAAACCAAATACAGAAAAGAAGTGAGGAACCAAGCTCGTCACCCTCAGAAAACGATGTTGCGATTGAAGAAATATTTGAAGCCGTTGAGAATCATAGAAAACAAACTGAAAAATATTAACTCCTCCCAAGAACGAAGCTAGGGAGGGAGTGTTGTGGTATCTCTTTTTTATATCTGATAATGGACTCGCCTGAGTGTACATACACTCTTGCCATAGAGAGAAAAGTAGGTGCCGTTGGCAGTGGACAGTAATCGCAGAGATCCGTACAGTTATAGGAGAGTACCGGAACTGATACGTAAGTTACCGAGAGATAACCAATCTACATCAGAAGACAGAGTAGCTCTGAGCTCCACTCAGCTAGAATAATATACACGGATATACTATTTCCACGATTTCACTTCAAGACTTGTATATATCTATTTCTTACTACTAATAATCCTGGATTTATTAACCTACGTTCAAGTTTGTATATTACGTCCAATATTACCTATTTTTCTATCTCCATATCTGTTTTGTTGTCCATTATTTTGTACGGTTCCTCACCAGGAATTCCCAACAGTATTCTGGCTGTTATTTATTTACTAATCTCTCGCTTGTGGACCCCTACTTAATGTTCCATGATTTCCAACGAATTCTAATCTTCAAAACTTTAAGTAAAATGTCAATAGCTATCTACTGTTTTCCTGATTACTCTACTTTTGTTTGCCCTTCTTAGTAATGTAAAACCGAGTTCAAGATCCATTTGAATTCGTTGCATCTATTTACGCGCAATACATGTAGGGAAAGTATTAATCTGTCTCTACCTGCCAGCTATTGGTTAAACAACATGACAGGTACCGTTCCATAGATTTAATAGGCAACAAAGTCTACCGTAGAAAGTAAGAGTACTACCGGAAAATGTTCTGCCCAATCAGTCATGTCTTTTTTCGAGACACGATCACCCAATCTTGAATTGGACGTTAATGACTGACTCACTTATTAAGGATTCTTTTACTAATTCTTCTGTTCCCCGTTACCCTATGCGTCATAGTGGCTTTACTGCCTTGTTTAAGTTTTATTCTATTAAAAAAAAACTAAAATGGCACTGGCAAATTTGCAAAGCTGCAGGCAGTGTGCATTGTTCTTTGAGGATAATTGACGTTGTGGGGACGTTATTGTAAAGTTGACATCATATATATTCCAGACCCCAAAATGATTGCTCATTCACAAATCTTTCACAAAATTATAGTAAAGTTGAAATCTGATGTAACTGAAAATGTCCGCACTGGTAAAAACATATAAGACATTGGTTTTTTTATTTAATTATATGTATAGAATAGATAAACTTTATTTTCGTATTATTTAAATTAATAAGTACTAAGCATGACCTGAAGAAAGTGAAAAGAAAGGACTAAACTAAACTACAAGAAAACTGAATGCATGGTCATCAATATGAAGAGAAGCCCAAAATAAAAAGAAAGAAGTCAGCAATAATGAAATCACACACGTACAAAAATTTAAATATCTGGAACGCATTGGAAAAGAGGAAGGAAAGTGAGATACTGAGATTCGACGGCGTATTGGCATTACCAAGAATGCATTCCAAAGTCTGAGTAGAATATTGAGAGATTGGAAGATTTTATTGGAAAGAAAGACATGATTTCTAAACTGTTATGTAATATTGGTCCTCTTTTATGCCAACGAATGCTGGACAATATCCTCAGATATGAAGGAGAGACGCCAAGCCACAGATATGTAGTTCTGCAGAATGTTGGTTAGGATATCATAGATCAAACATGTGAACAACGAAAATATTTTGGAAATGAAGGAAACATATATCAAGTACCAGGAAGAGACAGTTGATGTTTATGGGACAGGTTATGAGGAAAGAGGGCTTGAGGAATATAATACTCAGTAGGTGTATAGAGGGAAAGAGAGACAGAGGAAAGCAGTATGGAGCAGACTTAATGGGTTTCAGGAAGTGGATGGCGGAACAGAGTTTAAGACATATATCTAGAGCAGAAATGTTAAGAACATTTATATCGTAGCAGGTAGAAATCAATACACACCTAGGTGTCGATTAGACACGGAACAAATACTTTCACAGCTTCTTCTCCGATGAACATAGCTCACTGGTGCCCCTTATATATAAATTTACTCGAGCAACAAGATAAGTAACTAAGTCCCACCCTTGAAACTGAGAAACCAATAAATTTTAAAAGCAAGTTCTACTCCCCAGCTTCTTTTCTCGCACTTCCCGTCTGTGGAATCCCCTTCCATGAAGCGAAGTTCAAAAGATAGGTCCCAACCTTTTACTGAGAAACCAATAAATTGTAAACGCAAGTTCTACTCCCCAGCTTCTTTTCTCGCACTTCATGCCTGTGGAATACCCTTCCATTGAGCTAAGTTAAAAAGATTTTTTTTGAATAACTTTAAAAAATCTAACGTCAAAAAAATAAAATTAAAAAAAATAACGAAATTTGATATCAGAAATTAATTCCTTGAAATTACACGAAATGAAGAAAGTGTGTGTGTCTGCGCGGCTGGTTAACAAATCTAAAAAAAACAAAGTTTTCTAAAAATAATATGGTTATTTTATTCATTTGTTAATAATTCTTGAAATATTCATTAAACTCAGACAATTTCTTTTGCAAGAATTTAGAAATCACTTCGATTTTATTGCAAAAAGACGCTTAAACATTCCATGTTCAGTTATGGTATAACCTTCTTCTTCTTCTATGTGCCCTGTCCCTTCAGGACGTAGGCGATCATGGATCTCCACGTCTCCCTATCCCTTGTGGCTCTTAGTATGTTTGCTCCTGTTGCTCCTGGCAACCCCCGTTCCGTCATCCACCTGATCAGACCCTGCAAATATGTTATTCGCTGCCTTCCTCTGTCTCTCCTTCCTTCTATCTGTGCAGTCAGTATCAGGTTCTCCAGGCTCTCCTTCCTCATTGCATGTCCCAGAAACGTCAGCTGTCTCTTCCTGATGCTCAGCATCAATTTCCTTTTTGTTGCCATTCTTTCTAACACTTCGTCGTTGCTTACTGAATCTATAAAGCCAGGATATTTAACCAAAATTCGGATCGTATTAGCAAGTATGAAAAAATTTGATAAAATTTGCTTTCTTCTTTACTCTAATAACATAAATACATTGACGATCAAAATTTGTTTTTATCTATCTTGAAATCTTCTCTTATTATCGCATATTCTTATTTTAGCAAAAATGTGGAGGTACTTAATATAATTAGACTAAATAATGAATTACATTCATGTAGATGTATACTGATCTTTAAACTTATCATTCAGAGAGATGTCGTAGGCTGATTATACGATATTTCTGTACAACATGCGTCAGATATTTGAGAAGATACCAGTATAAATCTAATAAGAAGGGATATGTTCACCTATCATTTGATTCATTCTCTGACACTGACTTTAAAACAAGAAAAAAGACGTTTTATCTCTTGTTTTCTAATTAGGACTGGGGTTTCCGGTTACTTCTAAGGCATTTTCATTCTATTATACTCTCAGTCAGCCAGTTAAGTGCCATACGTGATACACGCTTGGCTGATTATGTCTGGTACGATACATCACTGACTAGGCAGAAGATTATCCTGCAATAGGTTGTCATTGCTTTCTGCGGTAGGCAGGTTGCCAGCCAAGGCTATAGAACCCAATTTGTTCTATTATTTAACTCATAACTGGAGGGAAGAGACGGATCAATACTTTTTCCAAGGGTATTTGTGCGTAAGTGAATGCAAGGAGTTCAACTGGAATTCGAACTCACTTGAATTCTTTATTTAGTTTGAATGCAAGTTGGCTCTTGTATATTAGTAAAATTATCGCCCTGCTCAAGGAGAACTTAAAAAGGCGATGAAATTTAAATAAAAATCTGTATTAATGTTTTCAGCCTTATCATGGGAGCTTTAATATTAACGCTAGAAAAGGAAAAAAGCTCTAGTAACCAAACACAAGGACTCGCAGATTGCCGCTTTTTTAAATATTGCTAGGTTATTTTGTGCTTCAGATACGAATCAGTTGCATAGCTCTGTCCAGAATGTATCTTCATAAACTAAATGTTAAGAACATTCTCAGAGACAATTTTTTGAGGAGAATATCAAGTTTATCTAACAAGCATCAACAAGAACCTCTGGAGATCAGTGTTATAATGAGGAGGGGACAGTTCATTTCAAGAGTGTCATGTGATAAGGTCGAAGTGATTACTGAACAAGGACAGGCAGTTTCACGATAATGACGCTACGAACATTTTGTCTCATCGCTTCTCTGTTTGATACTTTTGAACAATTATACCCGCGACTTCGTTAAGAGGGGGACCAACAATTACGGTCACGATAATAAGTTTTCGGTGAATTATGATAGCGTTGACGATGTCACCCAAAGAATGAAGTGAACAAAGTAGGCAATCCTTTTAGAAAACGTACCGAGGCTATGGGATGGGCGTTGTGATGCAGTGGATATCGACTCGGAACGAGAGATCGGTGTGCCGAGTTCGAATTCTAGTTGAATTCCTTGCATTCAAAAATACCCTTGGGAAAGGTATTAATCCGTCTCTTCCCACTAGTTATGGGTCAAATAATACAACAAAATGGGTTCTATAGCTTTGGCTGGCAACCTGTCTACCGCAGAAAGCAATGGCAACCTACTGCGAGATAATCATCTGCCCAGTCAGTTGTGTCACATCCGAGACATGATTGCCCAAAGCATGTATCACGTATGGTACTTAACTGACTGAACGAGGCTATGATGTTGAAAAAAATGTATAATAAAATTTTGTGTATACAAGAACTTCTGTACATATTTCTCTCAAATTCATAAATAGTGTTTCTAAATCCTATGAATGACACAAATTAAAATTTGTTCTCAAATACCTGACGCCGGCTTTTCATTTGAAATATTTTACAACATTATAAACAAAGCGGATAGCATGTCTTAACAAATACAACAAGCGCAAAGTATTAGTAATGTTTGAATGAGTAGAAAACTGAAGCCATGATTTCTGTTAGAAATATCCCATATTTTGCACAAGATGTAGCATAAGTGTTCCATGATTCGTAACGTCATTGTCAGCCATTCGCAGCGCTAGGGCGGCTTATATAAGAAGAACACTTGAAAATTTGTTTCATTTATAATTATCCCTTATTTTGCACTAGAGGTGGTGGGCATGTTCCCTGTTTCTTATGTTGTTATTAGCCATCCGCTGCATAAATATGTAATAACGATGGAAACTTGAACCTTCATTTCAGTTATGTTGACGTATTATTTTACAATATATACAGATGCCTGTTCCCTGTTCAGTAACTAAAACAGATTGTATAAAAAGGGAACATAAACATTAATTTCAGCTAGAATTATCCCAGAGTTTGACATAGTCGTGGATTGCCTGTTACCAGTTCCATAATGTGCATATCAATCACGAGCAGAAATAAAACGGTTATATATGAAAGAAATTTAACATTAATTTTAGTTAGAATTATCCTATATTTTGCACAAGCTGTGGCATGCCTGTTCCCTGTACCGTAATGTTTGTAACAGATAGTCCCAACACTAATAAGTGAATGTGGGAAGGAAATGTTTGAAGGAAACATAACTCTTAATTTCAGTTAGAATAAGCACTTATGTTACACAAGCTGTGGCATGCCAAAATTATCTTCATAAATTTTCTTATCAGCCACTTGCAGCATGAGAACGAATGATTTAAGAAGGAAATTTAAAATGTATTCCCAGTAAGAATCATCGTTTAAATTGTACAGGTAAAGCAAGTCTATTACTCTTTCCGTTATATGCTCATCCTAAGAACTATTTTAAAAGACGAAAGTGGGAAACTTAATTTTAATTAGAAGTATCATTTATGTTGCACTACTTTTTGAATACCTCTTCATTCTTCCGTAATTTTTTAAAAAGCCATCCGCAACACAAGTACGGATGATAAAAGAAGGAAAGATAACACTTAATATCAATAAGTATTGACATTAAGTTATAGAAGCAATCCCTGTTTCCATAATTTTCTTAATACGAATGATATCAGAAGGGCATTTAATAATAATTTCAGTTACAATAATCTTTTATATTGCACAAACTACGAAATGCTTATTCATTGTTCGATAATTTTGTTACTAGCCCACCGTATCACTAATAAGTGATACAAGAAGGGAAATTAAACCTACATTTCTGGTAAAATAATATCTTGAATTGCATTTCTGTTTCCGTAGAGTGCTTCTCAATAATTTGTAGCACTAGGAAAAATGACGCTATGAGGAAACTGAAATTCTTACCTTCTTTTAGGATAATCCATTATTTTGCACTAGATGTTTGTTCCTTGGTCTTTAATGTTCTCCTCAGATATTCATATCATTAGAACGGAGGGTGTAGAAGAAAAATGAAAAAGCTTTTTCAGATAGGATAATACTTTATTTTGCCGTAGATGTTTGTTCACTGTCCCGTAATGCTCTTCTCAAATAGTCGTTGTAGTAGTAGAAGGGATGAAGTTAGAATGAAGCTAATTTTCAGTTAGGTTAATCCCCTATTTTGCTCTAGATGCTTGTTTATTCTCTCGTATTGTTCGTCGCACCCATTCGTAGCATTAGGACGGATAATGTTAGACGTAAAATGCAACCATATTTTCAGTTAGGATAATTCTGTATTTTGCACTCGATACGTGGTGCCTGTTCAGTAATGTTCTCAGTCATTCGTAGAATTTAAACGGATGACGTTAAAAGTAAAAACAAAACTTTATTTTCAGTTATTGTGCACCAGATACTTATTTCGTCGTCAGTAATGTTTTTCTTAGCCGTTCGTACCATTTGAACGGATGGCGTTAGAAGGGAACTGAAAAGGGTATTTACTCGCAGCGAGTAAATACCTTCTATGGCAATCACTTCCATTCTCTGTATAGGCAGGATTAGTTGTACACCTCTGGCGAGACCAATTATTGTGAAAAAAGGGGCGCTCCACAACAATATCTATCACAAGAATATTTTCGACGATGTCAATACAACGAACTGGAATCTCCGATTTTCCATTTCGAAACGCGACCAACTTCACCACCCTCCCCTGGGCACCTAGAGGTGGATTAATGGTCAGCAATCTTCTCTCACTATAAATGAGTAGTAAGCTTTATCCTCTTTGGGTGTTCCATACTTTCGGACTTAGAAAATCAACACTTCACCCGCCCCTGTAATTACGTAAAACTAGAAAAAGGGACAAGATTTGAAACATTACCTCATATTGTGACGATCGCAAACAAGCTAACACGTTAACATGTTTGAGAATTAAAAATGAAAATTCATTAAAGCAATGCAGAGGAGAAAAATATAGTTATATATGGCGAAAACCTGTTATCATCTTTTGGTAAGGTTCTCTGGCGAACAGATTGTGACTTTTCTATAAATACTTTCATGGTAATTGCTCGGATGAGCAAGTCTTTATGGATTTAAGCACTAGAATGTTGGATGGTGTGTTTTGTTGGCTACTGGATGTCGGTTTGGAACGCAAATATCCTTAAGAAACACATATATCTATCATTTCTTCATCCAGGTATGGATTAAATAGCAGGGCAATTTGGGTTCTATAGCCTTCGCTGGAAACTTCTGTACTGCAAAAAACAAAATGACAACCTACTGCTAGACAAACGTCTGCCCAGTCAGTTATGTCTCTTTTGAAACAAGAACGCCCAAGCATGTATCACGTATAGCACTTAAATGACTGATTAGACTATTGACAAAATCACATTTATTTACACTTGTGCTGACTAACCGTATGTTCTGTGTGCTATAGGATTTTCACTTTGTATATGATAATGGACTCGACTGAGTGTACATATACTCCTGCGATAAAGAGAAAAGTAGTTGCAGTTGGCAGTAGCGAGTAATCCTAGAGATATGTAAGAGTTATTGGGGAGTACCGGAACTGATACGTAAGTTACCGAAGTTATCCATAGACTACCTTGTCAGAAGTCAGACTAGCTCTGAGCTCAACTCAGCTAGAATTATATACACAGATATAATATTTCAAACGACTTCAATTCAAGACTTGTATATATTTATTTCTTGCTAATAGTATTCCTGAATTTAATAATCTGCGTTCATATTTGTATATTGCATTCAATATAACCTACTTTTCTATCTCAGTATCTGTTTATGTTGTTTATTATTTTATGCAGTTCCTCGCCCGGAATCCACAACAAATTGGCGACGAAGACTCGAACTCACGTACACGTGTATCCCGGGTAACCACAACAAATTGGCGACAAAGATTAGTACACGAGTTGCCACAACAAATTGGCGACGAAAACTCGAACCCACGTACACGTACATTGCCAAAACAAATTGGCGACGAAGATTTCGAACACAAGTCGCCAAAATAAATTGGCGACGGAAGATCCAAACTCACGTATACCACACAACAACGGAACTCATATAGAACAACGTAAAAACCATAGTGCCACACAAGTTGACCACAAACAATTTGGCGAAACTATAGCAGATAATCTACTAGCATTACAACTTTGGAGCGTAAAGAGATAGAATGTAAAAAGGAAACTGAAATTTAAAATTTTTCGCCATCAACAGGAAATATTTTTCACAATTTTTATAAAAGATTAAATGCCAGAAAGCAATAGGTAAAAAGTGAATCAAAGCAGCAAACCACGGATGAGTTTCAGATAGGAATACCAGAAACCATAAAAAGAAGTGAAGGAAAACAAATAGAAGCACAAATTAAATTTGAAGAAGGAAAAATGGAAATTCAAAATGCAAATGAAGAAATACAGATGGAAATCCAAAGGTAGAACAAAGAAGGACAAGTACAACTGCAAGAACTATTACTAAAATTAGCAATCAACACACAAAAAAGTAACACGGAAAAAGAGGCGACGTTTTCGCAAGACGCTGTGTGGAATGCGATAGAAACATTTAAGTAGTTTATTGAAAACATTTGGAGAATACTACAGGCAATATGAAAACATTTTCAATATCGATTAAAACTGGACAGAAAAGAAAAAATTAAAACATTTGATCCGAAAAGTTGGTGCGAATGAATACACTAAATTTGTAGATTATATTCTACCAAAGAAACAAACGACCTAAAGTTCGATGAGACAGTGACATGCTTCACTGAGCTATTTACCCCAAAGAGTTCGTTGTTTCACAAAAGGTGGAAATGCCTTAATCTCGTGAAAGACGAAAACGAGGACTATCCATTATTCTCAGGCAACGTCAACAAGTATTGTGATGAGTTTAAATTAGCTGAGCTAACTCCAGACAACTTTAAATGCCATTTATTTGTCCAAGGATTAGTCGCTTTTAAAAACAGTGAATTGCGAAAACGAATGCTTACCAAACTCCAAAATTAACCAGGATTAACGCTGCAAAAACTATCAGAGAATTGCAAAAAATGCCTAAGTATTAAAAAAGACAGTAAAGATAATGAAGAATCAGGAGTCGTGCATATTCGTAAGTTAGACAAAAATTTACGTTTTTCACCCTTCCTAAAATTAAAACAAGATGTTAATGACAAAATTACAAGATATATAGCAACTAGTAACAGAAATCAAATAACCCCCTCATCTGCATGTTACAGATGTGATGGATTGCATTGGTTTAGAGATTGTCGGTTCAAATACAAAAACTGTCTAGCGTGTGGAATGATGAATCAAGGTAGCTGTATGCAGAAACAAAAAACAGTCTAGTAGGTTAAGATCTACTACAGTAGAATATGAAAACAAACAAAACACGAGGAAATATGTAGAACTTGAGATATTGAATAAAAAGATCAAACTACAATTAGATTCAGGTTCAGACTTAAAAAATAATAAACCTACAGACATGGCGGAAACTGAATCGGCTGACCATGTTACACACAAAAAATTGCTAATTCTGTAACAGGAAAACAGACCAATTTCGTAGGTGAATTAATCGTGAACGTAAAATATCTGGGAAAACCAAGAAATGAAAAATATACGTTATGAAAAGCAAACATAACCTGGTAGGAACGAACCAAATGCAGAAGCTTAATGTATGGGATTTGCCCATTAGCTCTTGTTAAAAATAAAGTGCGTGCCGACAAAAGCTACGAAATTGAAAGAGGTATTCACAAGCGGTTTAGGACGAGGTAACAAATTCGCAACAAAATTCGAGGTAAAGCATACATACAGAAAGAATGTACAACCAGTATTTATTACACCCATAGTTACAAAAAGAGAATTCAAACCAGGTGAACAAGTTTACTTTACTTTTAATGTTAAAAAAATTATATGGCATATTGGGAACATAAAACAATAATAAACTGACTAGGAAATGCAATATCCAAAATACAGAAAGAAAAATGTACCCATATGAGACACACAAACCAAATACAGAAAAGAAGTGAGGAACCAAGCTCGTCACCCTCAGAAAACGATGTTGCGATTGAAGAAATATTTGAAGCCGTTGAGAATCATAGAAAACAAACTGAAAAATATTAACTCCTCCCAAGAACGAAGCTAGGGAGGGAGTGTTGTGGTATCTCTTTTTTATATCTGATAATGGACTCGCCTGAGTGTACATACACTCTTGCCATAGAGAGAAAAGTAGGTGCCGTTGGCAGTGGACAGTAATCGCAGAGATCCGTACAGTTATAGGAGAGTACCGGAACTGATACGTAAGTTACCGAGAGATAACCAATCTACATCAGAAGACAGAGTAGCTCTGAGCTCCACTCAGCTAGAATAATATACACGGATATACTATTTCCACGATTTCACTTCAAGACTTGTATATATCTATTTCTTACTACTAATAATCCTGGATTTATTAACCTACGTTCAAGTTTGTATATTACGTCCAATATTACCTATTTTTCTATCTCCATATCTGTTTTGTTGTCCATTATTTTGTACGGTTCCTCACCAGGAATTCCCAACAGTATTCTGGCTGTTATTTATTTACTAATCTCTCGCTTGTGGACCCCTACTTAATGTTCCATGATTTCCAACGAATTCTAATCTTCAAAACTTTAAGTAAAATGTCAATAGCTATCTACTGTTTTCCTGATTACTCTACTTTTGTTTGCCCTTCTTAGTAATGTAAAACCGAGTTCAAGATCCATTTGAATTCGTTGCATCTATTTACGCGCAATACATGTAGGGAAAGTATTAATCTGTCTCTACCTGCCAGCTATTGGTTAAACAACATGACAGGTACCGTTCCATAGATTTAATAGGCAACAAAGTCTACCGTAGAAAGTAATAGTACTACCGGAAAATGTTCTGCCCAATCAGTCATGTCTTTTTTCGAGACACGATCACCCAATCTTGAATTGGACGTTAATGACTGACTCACTTATTAAGGATTCTTTTACTAATTCTTCTGTTCCCCGTTACCCTATGCGTCATAGTGGCTTTACTGCCTTGTTTAAGTTTTATTCTATTAAAAAAAAACTAAAATGGCACTGGCAAATTTGCAAAGCTGCAGGCAGTGTGCATTGTTCTTTGAGGATAATTGACGTTGTGGGGACGTTATTGTAAAGTTGACATCATATATATTCCAGACCCCAAAATGATTGCTCATTCCCAAATCTTTCACAAAATTATAGTAAAGTTGAAATCTGATGTAACTGAAAATGTCCGCACTGGTAAAAACATATAAGACATTGGTTTTTTTATTTAATTATATGTATAGAATAGATAAACTTTATTTTCGTATTATTTAAATTAATAAGTACTAAGCATGACCTGAAGAAAGTGAAAATAAAGGACTAAACTAAACTACAAGAAAACTGAATGCATGGTCATCAATATGAAGAGAAGCCCAAAATAAAAATAAAGAAGTCAGCAATAATGAAATCACACACGTACAAAAATTTAAATATCTGGAACGCATTGGAAAAGAGGAAGGAAAGTGAGATACTGAGATTCGACGGCGTATTGGCATTACCAAGAATGCATTCCAAAGTCTGAGTAGAATATTGAGAGATTGGAAGATTTTATTGGAAAGAAAGACATGATTTCTAAACTGTTATGTAATATTGGTCCTCTTTTATGCCAACGAATGCTGGACAATATCCTCAGATATGAAGGAGAGACGCCAAGCCACAGATATGTAGTTCTGCAGAAGGTTGGTTAGGATATCATGGATCAAACATGTGAACAACGAAAATATTTTGGAAATGATGCAAACAAAAAGGAAACATATATCAAGTACCAAGAAGAGACAGTTGATGTTTATGGGACAGGTTATGAGGAAAGAGGGCTTGAGGAATATAATACTCAGTAGGTGTATAGAGGGAAAGAGAGACAGAGGAAAGCAGTATGGAGCAGACTTAATGGGTTTCAGGAAGTGGATGGCGGAACAGAGTTTGAGACATATATCTAGAGCAGAAATGTTAAGAACATTTATATAGTAGCAGGTAGAAATCAATACACACCTAGGTGTCGATTAGACACGGAACAAATACTTTCACAGCTTCTTCTCCGATGAACATAGCTCACTGGTGCCCCTTATATATAAATTTACTCGAGCAACAAGATAAGTAACTAAGTCCCACCCTTGAAACTGAGAAACCAATAAATTTTAAACGCAAGTTCTACTCCCCAGCTTCTTTTCTCGTACTTCCCGTCTGTGGAATCCCCTTCCATGGAGCGAAGTTCAAAAGATAGGTCCCAACCTTTTACTGAGAAACCAATAAATTGTAAACGCAAGTTCTACTCCCCAGCTTCTTTTCTCGCACTTCATGCCTGTGGAATGCCCTTCCATTGAGCTAAGTTAAAAAGATTTTTTTTGAATAACTTTAAAAAATCTAACGTCATAAAAATAAAATTAAAAAAAATAACGAAATTTGATATCAGAAATTAATTCCTTGAAATTACACGAAATGAAGAAAGTGTGTGTGTCTGCGCGGCTGGTTAACAAATCTAAAAAAAAAACAAAGTTTTCTAAAAATAATATGGTTATTTTATTCATTTGTTAATAATTCTTGAAATATTCATTACACTCAGACAATTTCTTTTGCAAGAATTTAGAAATCACTTCGATTTTATTGCAAAAAGACGCTTAAACATTCCATGTTCAGTTATGGTATAAACATCTTCTTCTTCTATGTTCCCTGTTCCTTCAGGACGTAGGCGATCATGGATCTCCACGTCTCCCTATCCCTTGTGGCTCTTAGTATGTTTGCTCCTGTTGCTCCTGGCAACCCCCGTTCCGTCATCCACCTGATCAGACCCTGCAAATATGTTATCCGCTGCCTTCCTCTGTCTCTCCTTCCTTCTATCTGTCCAGTCAGTATCAGGTTCTCCAGGCTCTCCTTCCTCACTGCATGTCCCAGGAACTTCAGTTGTCTCTGCCTGATGCTCACCATCAATTTCCTTTTTGTTGCCATTCTTTCTAACACTTCGTCGTTGCTTACTGAATCTATAAAGCCAGGATATTTAACCAAAATTCGGATCGTATTAGCAAGTATGAAAAAATTTGATAAAATTTGCTTTCTTCTTTACTCTAATAACATAAATACATTGACGATCAAAATTTGTTTTTATCTATCTTGAAATCTTCTCTTATTATCGCATATTCTTATTTTAGCAAAAATGTGGAGGTACTTAATATAATTAGACTAAATAATGAATTACATTCATGTAGATGAATACTGATCTTTAAACTTATCATTCAGAGAGATGTCGTAGGCTGATTATACGATATTTCTGTACAACATGCGTCAGATATTTGAGAAGATACCAGTATAAATCTAATAAGAAGGGATATGTTCACCTATCATTTGATTCATTGTCTGACACTGACTTTAAAACAAGAAAAAAGACGTTTTATCTCTTGTTTTCTAATTAGGACTGGGGTTTCCGGTTACTTCTAAGGCATTTTCATTCTATTATACTCTCAGTCAGCCAGTTAAGTGCCATACGTGATACACGCTTGGCTGATTATGTCTGGTACGAGACATCACTGACTAGGCAGAAGATTATCCTGCAATAGGTTGTCATTGCTTTCTGCGGTAGGCAGGTTGCCAGCCAAGTCTATAGAACCCAATTTGTTCTATTATTTAACTCATAACTGGAGGGAAGAGACGGATCAATACTTTTTCCAAGGGTATTTGTGCGTAAGTGAATGCAAGGAGTTCAACTGGAATTCGAACTCAGTTGAATTCTTTATTTAGTTTGAATGCAAGTTGGCTCTTGTATATTAGTAAAATTATCGCCCTGCTCAAGGAGAACTTAAAAAGGCGATGAAATTTAAATAAAAACCTGTATTAATGTTTTCAGCTTTATCATGGGAGCTTTAATATTAACGCTAGAAAAGGAAAAAAAAGCTCTAGTAGCCAAACACAAGGACTCGCAGATTGCCGCTTTTTTAAATATTGCTAGGTTATTTTGTGATTCAGATACGAATCAGTTGCATAGCTCTGTCCAGAAAGTGTCTTCATAAACTAAATGTTAAGTACTTTCTCAGAGACAATTTTTTGAGGAGAATATCAAGTTTATCTAACAAGCATCAACAAGAACCTCTGGAGATCAGTGTTATAATGAGGAGGGGGCAGTTCATTTCAAGAGTGTCATGTGATAAGGTCGAAGTGATTACTGAACAAGGACAGGCAGTTTCACGATAATGACGCAACGAACATTTTGTCTCATCGCTTCTCTGTTTGATACTTTTGAACAATTATACCCGCGACTTCGTTAAGAGGGGGACCAATAATTACGGTCACGATAATAAGTTTTCGGTGAATTATGATAGCGTTGACGATGTCACCCAAAGTATGAAGTGAACAAAGTAGGCAATCCTTTTAGAAAACGTACCGAGGCTATGGGATGGGCGTTGTGATGCAGTGGATATCGACTCGGAACGAGAGATAGGGGTGCCGAGTTCGAATTCTAGTTGAATTCCTTGCATTCAAAAATACCCTTGGGAAAGGTATTAATCCGTCTCTTCCCACTAGTTATGGGTCAAATAATACAACAAAATGGGTTCTATAGCTTTGGCTGGCAACCCGTCTACCGCAGAAAGCAATGGCAACCTACTGCGAGATAATCATCTGCCTAGTCAGTTGTGTCACATCCGAGACATGATTGCCCAAAGCATGTATCACGTATGGTACTTAACTGACTGAACGAGGCTATGATGTTGAAAAAAATGTATAATAAAATTTTGTGTATACAAGAACTTCTGTACATATTTCTCTCAAATTCATAAATAGTGTTTCTAAATCCTATGAATGACACAAATTAAAATTTGTTCTCAAATACCTGACGCCGGCTTTTCATTTGAAATATTTTACAACATTATAAACAAAGCGGATAGCATGTCTTAACAAATACAACAAGCGCAAAGTATTAGTAATGTTTGAATGAGTAGAAAACTGAAGCCATGATTTCTGTTAGAAATATCCCATATTTTGCACAAGATGTAGCATAAGTGTTCCATGATTCGTAACATCATTGTCAGCCATTCGCAGCGCTAGGGCGGCTTATATAAGAAGAACACTTGAAAATTTGTTTCATTTATAATTATCCCTTATTTTGCACTAGAGGTGGTGGGCATGTTCCCTGTTTCTTATGTTGTTATTAGCCATCCGCTGCATAAATATTAATAACGATGGAAACTTGAACCTTCATTTCAGTTATGTTGACGTATTATTTTACAATATATACAGATGCCTGTTCCCTGTTCAGTAACTAAAACAGATTGTATAAAAAGGGAACATAAACATTAATTTCAGCTAGAATTATCCCAGAGTTTGACATAGTCGTGGATTGCCTGTTACCAGTTCCATAATGTGCATATCAATCACGAGCAGAAATAAAACGGTTATATATGAAAGAAATTTAACATTAATTTTAGTTAGAATTATCCTATATTTTGCACAAGCTGTGGCATGCCTGTTCCCTGTACCGTAATGTTTGTAACAGATAGTCCCAACACTAATAAGTGAATGTGGGAAGGAAATGTTTGAAGGAAACATAACTCTTAATTTCAGTTAGAATAAGCACTTATGTTACACAAGCTGTGGCATGCCAAAATTATCTTCATAAATTTTCTTATCAGCCACTTGCAGCATGAGAACGAATGATTTAAGAAGGAAATTTAAAATGTATTCCCAGTAAGAATCATCGTTTAAATTGTACAGGTAAAGCAAGTCTATTACTCTTTCCGTTATATGCTCATCCTAAGAACTATTTTAAAAGACGAAAGTGGGAAACTTAATTTCAATTAGAAGTATCATTTATGTTGCACTACTTTTTGCATACCTCTTCATTCTTTCGTAATTTTTTAAAAGCCATCCGCAACACAAGTACGGATGATAAAAGAAGGAAAGATAACACTTAATATCAATAAGTATTGACATTAAGTTATAGAAGCAATCCCTGTTTCCATAATTTTCTTAATACGAATGATATCAGAAGGGCATTTAATAATAATTTCAGTTACAATAATCTTTTATATTGCACAAACTACGAAATGCTTATTCATTGTTCGATAATTTTGTTACTAGCCCACCGTATCACTAATAAGTGATACAAGAAGGGAAATTAAACCTACATTTCTGGTAAAATAATATCTTGAATTGCATTTCTGTTTCCGTAGAGTGCTTCTCAATAATTTGTAGCACTAGGAAAAATGACGCTATGAGGAAACTGAAATTCTTACCTTCTTTTAGGATAATCCATTATTTTGCACTAGATGTTTGTTCCTTGGTCTTTAATGTTCTCCTCAGATATTCATATCATTAGAACGGAGGGTGTAGAAGAAAAATGAAAAAGCTTTTTCAGATAGGATAATGCTTTATTTTGCCGTAGATGTTTGTTCACTGTCCCGTAATGCTCTTCTCAAATAGTCGTTGTAGTAGTAGAAGGGATGAAGTTAGAATGAAGCTAATTTTCAGTTAGGTTAATCCCCTATATTGCTCTAGATGCTTGTTTATTCTCTCGTATTGTTCGTCGCACCCATTCGTAGCATTAGGACGGATAATGTTAGACGTAAAATGCAACCATATTTTCAGTTAGGATAATTCTGTATTTTGCACTCGATACGTGGTGCCTGTTCAGTAATGTTCTCAGTCATTCGTAGAATTTAAACGGATGACGTTAAAAGTAAAAACAAAACTTTATTTTCAGTTATTGTGCACCAGATACTTATTTCGTCGTCAGTAATGTTTTTCTTAGCCGTTCGTACCATTTGAACGGATGGCGTTAGAAGGGAACTGAAAACGTTATTTTGCACAAGATTATTGTTCCCCGTTTCGTAATGATTTTCTCAGTCACTCGTAGCACATGCAGGGATAACGTTAGAAGGATTATGAAAACCTTATTCTTAGATAGGATAATTTCTGATTTAGCACTAAATACTTATTCCATGTTCTGTAACGTTTTTATCTGATAATCTTAGCACTATAACAGATGACGTTAGAAGGAAACAGAAAAACTTATTTTCACTTACGATAATCCCACATTGTCATTAAGTGCTTGTTCCTGTTCAGTAATTTTCTTATATATTCCTTGCACCAGAACGAACGACGTTTAAAGGAAATTGTAAACTTTAATTTCAGTTACGATCATTCCTTTTTTACTAGAAGCTTGTATTCTTTTCCCTAATGTTTTTCTCCTTCATTTGTAGCACCTGAGCGGAGGCGATTAAAAGGAAACTTAAAACCTAATTTTCTGTTAGGATTATTGTTTCTTTCGCACTAGATTTTTGCTTTCTTGACACTTGAACTTATGTTGTTAAAAGTAATCTTAAAACCTTTTCCAGGTAGAAGAATCTTTATTTCGCATTAGATGCTGTTTCCCTGTTTCATAATGTTCTTCTCAGCCATGCGTGCCACTATAACAGATGATATTAGAAGGAAACTGGAAACCTTATTTTCAGTTATGATAATCCCTTAACCTGTACTAGATGATTGTTCCCTGTTCTTTAATGTTTTTCTAAGTTATTCGTATAATTGGAAAGAATTGACGTTAGAAGTAAACTGATAACCTTTTTTTCAGTTAGTATTGTCCCATATATTGCAATAACTGCTTGTTCTTTCTGCAATGTTTTTCTAAGCCATTCTTGGCGTTAGAACGAATGACGTTAGAAAATACATGAAAAAAAATTTTTCGTCAGCTTAATGTCTTATTTTGCAGAACGGGTTTGTTCCATGTTCCGTATTGTTCTTTGAAGCCCTTCGTAAGACTAGAATGGATGACGCTAGAAGTAAAATTAAAACCTTTTTTTCGGTTACGATAATCCCTTTTTTTACATCAGATGTTTGTTCCATGTTCTCTAATGTTCTTCTCAAATATTCGTGGCACTAGAATGGATGACGTGTAAAGGAAACTGAAAATCTTACTTTTTAGTTAGGATAATGCCTTTTTTTTACTAGACCCTTGTTCAATGTTCTTAATGTTCGCATCCATTTGTGGCACCTGATCTGGTGACGTTAAAAAGGAAACTTAAAACCTTATTTTCTGTTCGAATTATTGTTTCTTTAGCACTAGATTCTTGCTTCCTCTTCCGTAATGTTGTTCTTAGTCATTAGTGGTTTCTTGAACTTAGGTTGTTAGAAGTAATCTTAAAATCTTTTTTCCAGTTAGAATAATCTTTTATTTGGCACGAGATATTTGTTCCCTACTTCATAATGTTCTTCTCATCCATTCGTATTACTATAACGGATGTCTTTAGAAGGAATCTTAAAACCTAATTTTCAGTGTGTAAAATGCCTTATTTTGCAATAGATACTTGTTTTATGTTCCGTAATTTTTTCTCATCTATTCCAAGCATTACAACGGATGACATTAGAAAACAAATTAGGCGGACCTGAAGGAGACTACCACCACCTTGAAATTTATTGTTTTCTTTCCTTTTTTTTTTTTTACTTTTTTCAATGCAATCTTATCAATTACACCCCACATTTTCCGATTGACAAAAAAAAAAAATTAAAAACTTTCAATATTTAAACAATTTTAGTGGGGGCTCTTTTCTTCATATAACATTAGAGTAAATCGATCCTCCATTTTGAAATCACATGCCGGTACGACATTACCACCACCTTTAAATTAGTTGATTTTTTTGTACTTTTTTCATTGCAATCTTATCGATTACACACTAAACTTTCCGAATGACGAAAACAATTTGTAAAAATTTCAACATTTATACAATTTTAGGAGGAAGCTCAGTTTTTCATACAACTTTATAGTAAATCGATCCTGTGCAATTAACATTTTAGTTTGCGCATAATCAACAGCCGAATCCTTTGTAAAATTTTTGAATAAAGCCATTCTTGGAATTTCCGAAGATGACATAGTAAGAACTGAAGAAACTTGAAAAACACAAAAACTAATACAACAACTCGTCCGTAAAAATACAAAACAAAGCGACCCCAGCGCGAGTGGTTACAAAATGGAGGATTGATTCACTATAAATTTGTATAGAGAAACTCAGTCCCCCCTTAAAATTGAATAAATATTGAAATTTTGCCATTGTTTTTGTTTGTAATGGTAAACTTTATCTAATAATCGATAAGACTGCGCTGGAAATAGTAAAAAAAATGAAAACAACAAATGTAAAGGTGGTTGTAGTCTCCTTCATGTCCGCCGAATATTAAAACCATACTTTCATTTAGGGTAATCCATTATTTTTGACTAGTTGCTTTTTCCCTGTTCCGTAATGTAATTCTAAGCCATTTATAGCACTGGAACAGAAGATGTTCGAAGGGAACTTAAAATATTTTTTTCAATTAAGATAATTCCTTATTTTCATTAAATCCTTGTTCCCTGTTCAATGATGTTCTCCTCAGCCGTTCGTAACACGAGAATGAATAAAATTAGATAAAACTGAAAAACGTTTTCATATAAGATAATCTCATGTTTGCTCTAGATGCTAAGTCTCTTTTCTGTAATGTTTTTCTAGGCCATTCACAGCACCAGAACTTATGAAGTCTGAAATAAACTTGAAACCTTATTTGCAGTTAAGATAAACCCTTTATTTGGACGAGCTGGTTAGTTTCTTTTCCCTAATACTCTTATCGTAGGACTATAAAGGAAGACGTTAGAAAGAAAATATAAAACCTTTTATTCACTTAGTATAGTCCTCTACCTTGTACTAGATCTGTGTTCTCTCTTCCATAATGTTCTTCCACGTTATTAGTATCGCTTGAAATAATGACGTAAGAAATAAATTGATAACCATTTTTCAGTTAGTATTATCACTTATTTTGCAATAGTTACTTGTTACTTCGTCTTAGTCATTCGTGACATTAGAACGGATGATGTTCGAAGTAAATTGAAAAGCTTTTTTTTCAGTTAGGATAATCTCTTGTTTTGCATTAGATGATTGTCCTTCTTCACAGATATTCGTAGCGCTCGAACGGATGAGGTTTAAAGGAAACTGAAAGCATTTTTTATATTTAGGACAATACTTGTTTTCACTAGATGATTTTCCCCTGATCTGTAATCATTTTATAATCCATTCGTAGCACATGAATGGCATTGGAATAAACATGAACGCCTTATTTTCAGTTATAATAATCCTTTCTTTTTCACTAGGTGATTGTTCCCTTTCAGTCATGTTCTACTCACCCATTCGTATCCCTAGAACGGATTACGTTAAAAGTAAGTTGAAAGCCTTAATTTCAGTTATGATAATAATTTTTCCAATAGATGTCGCATAATTGTTTCATTTTACGTAATTTTCTCCTTACCGATAATCTGCACTTTTATGAATGATATAAAAAGAAATCCTCCCCTTTATCTTCAGTTACAATTATCCCTTCTTTTCACCAGTTGTTTTGATTCTTATTGTCTCTTTTTCAATTTCATTATTACACATACGCAGCAATTTTACAGATACTAAATTAATTTATAATTATATCTCAATTTTCACAAATTGCACCATGAATTTTTTCTGTTCTGTTATTTTACTGGGTGTCTCATGCTTTCAAATCAAAACAAAACAACGAAAGACATAACAACAAATAGTAGAAGAGAGGAGTGAATAACGCGTTAAAATCACAGAGAGCAATGTCCGTTAGTAATCGTCGAGGACACTCCGAAAAATCCCAGACTACTATTAGTTTTTATTTTTTTTAGGTACCTCGTTCCACGGACAATTGTATTCTTGTGAGCGCTAGAGGAGTGTTAGCTGCTCTACAACAAAAAATAAGGAAACATTACCATAATTTCACTTGGAATTATTCCTTCTTTTCCTCTAGCTGTGGAATGCCAGTTTCCGGATCCGTAATGTTATAAATAGGCATCCACAAAATTAGTCTTGTTATTATGAGAAGGAAACTTAAAACATAATTTCATTTAGAATTATCCCTTATTTTACACGAGCTGTGGCTTATCTGTTCGCTGCTTTATGTTTTCATCGAAGCCATTCAGAACACTTAGCCGGTCGATATGAGAAGACATTTTATATCATAAATCCAAGTAAGTATTATCCCATATGGTGTGCAATCTGGAACAGGCCAATTACCTGTTCTGCAATGTAATCATCTACCATCCGAAGCACTACTAGGGATGATACAAAAATGTAACCTGAAAATTTTATTAATTTAATTTCGAATTAAACCATAATTTACCAAAAATAAGGCTTGTTTTTTCCTTATTTCGTAATTTTTGTGGATTCCGGTTGAGAAACCACACAAAATAAAAAATAACAGAAACAGATATGGACATATAAAATGTAAGTTATACTGAATAAAAATATACAAACTGGAACACGGGTTAGTCAATTCAGGAATACTATAAATAGAAATAAATATATACAGTCTTGCAGTGAAATAGTAAGTCCGGGTCATGAATCTATATCCAAACAACTTCAACTAACTCTGCACCAACTTACGGACCAACTGACTCCTTCCTAAACTCTATAATCAGCACTTTACAAATACTGCCGTTCTCTCTATAGGCAGTATTGTATATACACATCAGGCGACTTCATTCTTATTTGCAAAAAGGGGTGTTCCCCAACGGTTAATATCATATCAGCCATATGAATCACTATTTTTCATTATATACGAAGTAAACTTAAAATTTAATTTCAGTTATAATTTTATATTTCACTATTCGTGTTAATTAATGAGCCATCCACGGCGCTATACATGATGATATAAAAAAGGATGTTTAACCTTAATTTCTGTTAGAGATATTCTTTAATTTTGGCTTTCCGCTTCCCTGATCCGTAATGTTATTATCAGCTACCCGTTGCACTTGTAAGGATCGTATAATAAGGAATCTTAAACCTTAATTTTAATTCGTATTATCCATTATTTTCTATTCGCTGTGGCACGCTTCTTCCCCGTTACATACTATTATTATTAGATACCCGTTGCAATATTACGGATGATGCTGTAAGGGATGTTAAACTTTAATTTCATTAATATTTATTCCTTATTTTCAGCTATGTCTGACATGGTTATTTCTTGCTGCATAATGATGCACGTGTAAGGATCATATAAAAAAAGAAACCTTAAACATAATTTCTGTTAGAGAAAATAATCCTTATTATTTTAATAAATGTGGCTTTCTTGTTCCCTGTAATGTTATTGTCACGGATCCGATTCAATTGTATGGATTATATAAGAACTAATGTTAATTTCAGTTGGAATTATTCATAATTATTTTATTACGTGTAACATGTCCCTTCCCTGTTCCGTAATATTTTATAAGGCATCCGCTACACTATTAAGGATGACACTGAAAAGAAACTTAAACCTAATAAATCAGTTAAAGTTATCCATTATTTGGCAGTGTTTGCTCATGTCTGTTCCATATTCAGTATTTTTTAGATACACAGACACAAGTAGAAACTAAAGTCTTAATTGCTGTTAAAATTATCACATCTTTTGCACTAGATTTGTCATGTTCATTCTATTTTATGTCATGCTTATGAGCGTCATCCTAAGCATTAATTCAGATGATATATGAAAGAAAATTAAGTATTATTTTCAGTTAGTGTTTTCCTATATTTTCCACAAGATGTAGCTTGCGTGTTTCTTTTTCTGAAATGTTATTATTAGACATCCACGGCATTATTAAGGATGATATGAGAAGAAAGCTTAAACATTAATTTCTGGTATAATTATCCATTATTTTCCAGTAGTTGTTGCATGCCTGTTCCAGGTTCAATAATATACGTCTCAACGATCCTCATCACACGAACGGATAATATAAAAGGAATCTTAAACCTACATTTCAGTTAAAATTATCTCTTAATTTCCAGTTGCAGTTCATGCCTGTTTCCTGTTCTGTAATATTCAAGTCAGCCCCCCGCAATACAATTACGGATAATATAAGAAGACATTTTAAGACTTAATTTCGGTTAGAGATATTCATTATTTTCCACAAATTATGTAATGCCTGAACCCTTTTCTATAACGTCATTATTATCTATGCGCGTGCATGGATGATAAAAAATCCTTCTAACATAATTCCTACAAATCTGATGTACGGATGATATAAAAAGGTATATTGATTTTCTAAGCCCCGCTTAGATGCGGCACAAGGCCGAAAGTATGGGGTACCCAGTGAAAATCTAACTCACTACTCATTTGTTACAGCTTCTAGCGAGAAAAGCTTGCTAACCATTACAAGAAGTCGTGGTGCCTTATAATAAGGTATATTAAACCCAACTTTCTGTAAGAAATCTATTATTTTCCAATAGTGTTGGCTTACTTGTTTCAAGATTCGAAGTGGTCTTATCAGCCATCCGTAGTATTAGTACCAAAGATACATAAGAAATAAACTTAAGATTTCTGTTAAAATTATCCGTTAATTTCCACTAGTTTTTGCATGCCTATTTCCTTGTCTATAATGTTATTTTTTAAAACACCTGCTACATAAGCCCGATTGGTTTGAGAAGGAAACTTGTATTTTAATTTCAATTAGGATTATCTCTTAATTTTCACACACTACGCAATATCCGTTCCCTGTTCCATAATTTTCTAGTCAGCCATCCGCAGCATGTTTACGGATTATATACAAAGAAAACTCAAACCTTAATTTCTCGCAGAATTACCACCTATTTTGAACTAATTGTGGCATGACTCTTCCTTGTTGTATAATTTTTAATCAAATATCAACGGATTATCGCATTATTACACATCTTTTCGTTTATTTCATTTTAACTATAAAATCAACGAAGGCTTGTTATTACAATTTTACCATATTATCTAATAGTGATATATATATATATATATATATATATATATATATATTAAACATGTTGTGTTTTGTGTTTAACGATAGAGACAACATAGTTTTATATATTTTCACGTGTGCATGTCGTTTACATTATTACTGCCTTTGAATTTGAAAAATTAACGTTTTAAACGTTTACTCATTTTTATCTAACATTTTGTAATACTTTTCCTGCTACGAGGCAATATTTGTTTTTTAAACTGTAAAATAGTCCCTGATGATGAACGATGAAGTTCGTAAGTACTAGGACAAATTTCGGGCAATTTTTATACAAATATAATCCAGAAATAAAAAGTCTAATAAGAAAATATGAAAAAATTCAAAAGAAAATACATGCGACTATGTTGTCTCTATCAGTTAACAACTTGCTTAAAAGAAAAAATGCTGCCAAGATACACGTACTCATATATATATATATATATATATATATATATATATATATATAAATATAAATATATATATATATATATATATATATATATATATATATAATAGAACCTAATGAACCAGAAAAACCTACCTAGGTTTCGGCTAAACGAATCGTCAGGGAAAACTTTCCATGATGATCCGTTTGGGAGAAACCTAGGTAGGTTCGTCTGGCTCATTAGGTTCTATTAAATTCTATCTTTGTATTGAGCGCTTTCTGTTAGATAGTTACTTTTGTCGGTTTTTTTTCTTTTTCTTTGTGTTTCGTGCTGATTTCTGTCTTTTGACAGACTTTCATGTCCTAAGCTCTTCTTTTTTGTCTTTTTTTCTTTTTTTCAACCATTGTTTTCCTTTGTTTGAAAGTTTTCGAGGAAGGTTTTCGAGCCAAGTATAGCTAAATATAATCACACACACACACAGACACACACACACACAGACACACACACACACACACACACACACACACACACACACACACACACACACACACACACACACATATATATATATATATATATATATATATATTTTCATTTTTAAACGAGTTATTTCGCTACCTTGGTTTCTACCATGAGTGGTGTCTTCATGCAATTTTTAATAACGTATTAAAAATAAATTATTAAAAAAACTTCAGGCGATTTTTAATAAGTTATTAAATATGGTCTGAAGACATCACTCATGGTAGAAATCAAGGCAGCGAAATAACTCGTTTAAAAATGAAAAATATTCAAAAGTACTACAATATAATTGTATAGAACACTTTTTAATACAAATTTTTATTGGTCTATCCCTATTAGGACCAAAAACTAAATATTAAACAATCAATCAATCAACCAATCAATACATATATATATATATATATATATATATATATATATATATATTAGTTCTATTGATTTTTATTAATCATTCGACATCATTTATCCACGATTTCTCCTTTGTAATTGTTATGGTACCCTATCTATAAAAATGGACTCTTCCGACGTCCATACAATACTAACCAGCGTGACTTCGGGAACGCAGCAGGTGACAGTTGTGTGACAGTCGTGATGCAGTCGAGACGCAGCGTAACCGAACCGTTTAGGTTTACACTTCAGTTTCGCTGATTACTCACACTTATTATTGTATATACGTTCTGTTTTTCTAATACACTGTTTGAATTCTGCTTTCTTGTTTCCGTGTCTTTCTTCTTGGGCCTAACAGGCCACAACGACTTTGCGACGAATAATTCGCCTCAACAGTAATAATGTAATATGTACATCGTGTTGTATTGGATATCGACACGGAATAAACAATCACGTATACTTACGAGCAAATACCCTTTGGAAAGGAATGACCCCTTCTCTTTTTGCATATAAGAACAGACTGGGATCTGTTGCTCTTTGCACATCGAAACTTTCTAGCGTAGAATATATTGCAAACCTTTCCCATGAAAATATTCTGCCATGTAATTCATGAATCGATAATGACATCATCGCCTAAGCGTGTATCACGTTTGACACCTAAGGGACTGAATAAAAATTTATTATTTTCGAATATTGCAATAATAAGTATTTGCAATAATCATTTTCTATCCAGACACAAAACCTAATATTGGACCATAGATTGTTGGAAGAAATAGATTCATTAAATATCCAAGGATATTTGATGTACATGAATGTAACGAACAAGACTGAAATTCGAACGGGGTTCTCAAATTTCTTAATTTGAGTTGCTAAACATTACACTATCCAAACATTCACGGTTTTATAAATAATAAATAAATTTTTCCCCAAAATCTAGTTCATCTAACAAATATTTATTTGACAATTTTTTAATTCTTTGTTCATAATATAACAAATTATATATATCAATTTTGACCAACACCAGAAACACCGATATGAGAAAGCAAAAAAAAAAAAAAAAGAAACAGATATAAAAACATAAGAAAGGAAAAACGTTAAGACACAATTTAATGCAAATTTAAAGAAATGTAGATGTATTTGAAAAAGCAATATCAGGAAATATAATAAATATCGTTTTTGTATCTTTTCCTTATATGTTATTGTATTCAATTTTTAATCCAGGTTTTGTTTCTATTTTTCTCTTCCTCATTCCGTTATTCTTTCTAGTGCTCCAACTCTTCATTTTCAAAAGAGTTAAATTTGCCCGTAGTGAAGAGATACATTTTAAACGACAATGGATGTATACGTGCCATTAAATATTCTGTTGAAACGTTCTTCAATACAGTTAGAAAAAGCTGAAAAGATTTAAAAATTAAAAAAAAATCAAGGAGATAAAAAGGAAATAGCCTGAGAGAAAGTGTGAAGAGGATTGAAAGTGAATGACAAAGAAGCGAAATCGAGTGAGTGACGGAGAAAACAAAAGAATGAGAATGAATGAAAAAGGAAAAAAACCGAAAGAGAAAATGTAAAAGAAGAAAGAAACGAAAGAGAAGGATTGACAGAAAATAGAAATGAAAGTGAGTGAATGAACGAGAAAAGAAAAAAAAGAGAGTGAGTGAAAGAGAAAAGAAACGAGAGAGAGTGAGTGAAAAAGAAAAGAAACGAAAGAGAGTAAGTGAAAGAGAAATGAAACGAATGCAAGTGATTGAAAAAGAAATGAAACAAAAGTGAGTAAATGACACTGAAAACAAACGAAAGAGAGTGAGTGAAAGAAAAAGGAAACGATAGAGAATAGGTAACAGAGATAAGAAACGAAAGCGGTGGAGTGAAAGAGAAAGAATACGAAAGAAAGTGAAGAAAAAGAAACGAAACCGACTGAGTGACAGAGAAAAGAAACGAGAGAACGGTTTTTGGAAAGAGAACAACTGAAAACCATGTATAATATATAAAATGAGTTAAATATATTTTATAGCGGAAAGAAAAAAAGAATAAAGTGATTATGGGATGCGAAGTAAAGAAGACGCATGCGCATGCCAACATATACGCAGAAGAATTATACTGGCAAGACCTCAAGAATCAGAGAATGAATGGTATATACCCGAGAGTCAGAGGAGACGTTGTGGAAATAATCCAAAATTGTTTCAAAATAACCCGAAAGATGAACTTCAACATTACGAAGAAATGATTACAGGAACATCGAAAAGATTGAAACGTTGAAATATATGAGAGAAAGATTCAATGATGGATAGATAATAAGAACAGAAAAGGATTTGAATAATAAAAAAAGAAAAAAATATATTAAGATATAAGAAAAAGAAAAAAGAAATGTTAACGATTGATATTTTGTAGGGGTGGGTCGTTATCAACATGCGGATTATTTATATCCAAAACATACTGTGGATTTCATTTATAATGTTTTAAGAATAACTATTTTTCCAGATACTAGTCACGCTATTTCACTAATAGCTAATAGATGTGAATTCGTGTCTATCAAACCTTCTAGTGTATGACGATAACCAGCAGCAAGGCATTTCAGAAGGTTCTGAAGAGCGTGAAACCACCCCTTAATTGCTCTTGTTCTCAGATTCACCCTGATCTGGCTTGGTGGAATCTGTTATTATCCGACTTTAGTTAACACATAAGCTTGCATCAAAGTTCTAGAAAATTTAAAAATATAGTGTAGTTATTACCAGCAATACGTTTTTGTAAGAAAAAAATATTACCACTAATAGATGTTTTTTTTAATATATTAGCATCAATACCATTTTGTAAAAGAAATTATAAATACACCCAAGAAAAAAAAATCGGTATTAAATGACTCATAAAAAGTTGATATGCCGCTAAACAAATATGTCTATCGAAAGATATTTGAGAGAAAATCTAACGAACCCGGCTGAGATTCGAACTCGGTTCGCCGATTTCAAGTCGATATCCTATTACCAACGCGTTCCTCTGAATATTGGTGAACACGCAGATTTAATAAGATATGTGCGAATATATGTAAAATGTCTTTAATCCTGCAGGAAAATCGCGGTAAATATTAAAAGAATAAAGAAAACTAAACTGTAAAGAATGATATAAAAAATGGTAAAGTTTAAGGAATCAGGGAATTTATGGAAAAAGCGAGCAAGAAGCGAAGTATGGATGAACATTGGGGAAATAAAGATGGTGAAAAACGTATATCGGAAAATGTCGACAGTGTTGTATAAGACAAGAAAAATAAGGTAGTAATTTAGGAGGAATATAGAAGATTATCACTTGAGAATTGCGCTCGGTTAAATTAAATTATGTCTCTTAAGCTGCTTCATAAAATTTCTCATGAGAAAATAATGTCCTTAAATGTTGAAATACATTGATATTTACCACTTTTCCTGGAATAAATGTTAATGGATTAAAATAGATTCTAATTATGAAGGAATGAATTTATATGGCAAGAAAATAAAAATATATTATTCTATTGCATAATAATGTGCAAATTATTATAATATTCAGTATTATAATCATATTCTTCTACCATCTATTATAAAATGTAAATACTTGATAAAATTTACCAACACCATCATGTGAGCATATTTAGGGATTAAATATGTACGGGGAATATTCTATATTCCTTTTTAGTGTCATAGACGATACGCGCGTAAGCGATCGTTTTGAAAGAGATATGACGGAATAGGCAAAGGATTTTCCCTTATTAAGTTGCCATAACATTTTTCGTTAGATAGGTTGCCAATAAGGGCTATAGAACTAAATCTGTTCTATTATTTAACCCATAGCTGAGGGGTAGAGACGTATTAATACCTTTTCCAAGTGTATTTGGGCGTAAGTGAATGCAACGAATTCAACTAGAATTCGAACTCGGTACTCCGATTCCCCTTGCGAACCGATATTTTAACGCCCATCCGAAATTAAATATAGTCTATATAAACATCAAGAATAATACAAAGATGATTTCTCGATTTTACAAAGAGTTTTATATGCAGTTTTAATATATATATATATATATATACGCTCTCACACACCAATTGAGCGATATGGAAGAAGGGTAGACTTTGAGAAACAGTAGTTATTCACTCATCTACGCATCGTTCAGTCAGTAATAAATTTGCACACACTCTACTGGCGTGTGTTTACATTGTATAGAACAACATAAAGTCAGACTACCTCTAACGAGCGCTCATAGCTCAAAGGTAGAATCGCCGACTGATGTCGATCCGGACGGGTTTCAATCCTAGACAGAATTCAATCCTAGACAGAATCGGATGTCTAACCGTACTGATGAACTTTGATACAGTGAAACAGATCTGTCTGTGGATGACTATATTCATTTTCTGTTGAAAATTTTTCTATAAGATGATAAGAGGATCAACAAATTATCATTTTATAGAAACACCGAGATTTTAACCCACCTAGCTTCCTATCCCAAGCTCCTTTAATTGCCTATCTTTAGAAAATATGGATTCTTTTACTAAACCCCTTTTCCCTTGGTTAACACATATATGTATATATTTTTTTTTTCTCTAATATTTTTCTCTAATAATTTTGAAACTGATAACTTCCTGTAATTAGCATTTAGCTCGCTTCTACCTAAAAGATTTAATCAAATAAACTTAAATAAAAAATTTTAAAATCTTATATTGAAGCCCATTCCTTCTCGCGTAAATACACCTCTTCAAACAGCCCAAAATCTTTAAATTACTTTCAAAAGTAATTTAACTCATTTAGTTGTCTATCTTTATAAAATATCAACTCCGATTCCTCCCCTTCCTAAATATACCATTTCAACACCCTGTAACCCTGCGACTACCAGCTCTGTCCTTTTCCACTCTGTGACCGTTATTAACCTAAAACCCCTCCACACTCTAACAAAGAGCCTTCGCTATTTGGAAAAAACAATGTCGCTGACTTGACGTAGACTCTCTATTAGAGATCCTATGTCGAAATGTACATCCGAACCTTTGAATTTTAAAAATCTTCTCTAATTTATATATATATATATTACGGAAATCAACGAATTTTAAGGAAACTTGGTTATAAGCAACCGACAATTTGAAATGAATTGATTGAACATTATTTTTTATCGATACTCGTATTTAAGTAGGTATTCTGCTTTTAATTAAACAGTATTACACATTTAGTTCTACGAGCCTGATTATTTACGATAAATCTTTATTACGCAAATGTGTGCCATTCGGCAGGATACAAACCTGCGACCCCTATCTATATAGGGGAAGCTACCATTTGATCTGGTAACGTCTTAGACCTCTTGACCACGAATAGCCTCCAGTCTAAACGAGGTTTTTATCAAGCCTATATAACACAATTTTCGATCCATCGTAAACAAACTTATCTGCTCCGAAATGGCGCACATTTTCGTAATAAAAAATTATCGTAAATAATCAGGCCATAGAAAGAAATATATCAAATACTGTTTCATTAAAAACAGAATATCTACTTAAATACGAGTAACGATAAAAAATAATGTTCAAACAATTCATTTCACACACACACACACACACACACACACACACACATATATATATATATATATATATATATAAGTAAGGCTTAATATACATACTTAGATTAATTATAGAAACTGTTCTTAATACACACATTAAACTTCACCTATTATCTTAAATACGAACACACCTAGTAACTATTCACCTATTACATTAAATACAAAATTTAATCATTCCTTCTATATAACATTCTACTTATTATGCACCTATTACCTACTTACCTATTACCTTAAATTTTTAACATTAAATTTTACTTCTTACATTACATCTTACCGCCAACGGTGATCTAATTAAAATTTAAAATTTAACAGAAAAAATAGATTTCCTAAATCCAAAATTAAGAGGATATATACATAATTCGATTAATTATAAAAACTCTGTTTAAATACAAAAATATTCTGTACAAAAAAAGTATCCCACCCCTTCTCTGCTCCTTTAAGAAATACAAAGGATAGAGTCTAGTCGCAAGATTAAAAAAAATTACATTTTAATTGCTAATGTTAAATTTGTTTAGAAAACTCACAGATACTCAGTAGTCAACCATATTCACTACCCACACCACTTTCTTCAAAATTCTAACGGTCAATCCACAAGACTTATTCCCTTATCACTAACCCCCACCAACATCCCACACACAACTGACCAAATATAAGAAAAGAAGCTTTCCATTCCTGTCCACATCGCCTGATGAGACATTGAAGTTTCAATGTCGAAACAAATGTACTATTTGTAGTGGATATATAAAGAAAGTTCTGTATATATTGTAAAATTTAATTTATAATAAATATTCACAGCTTTACATATATCGAGCACTGGTTAAATAACTGTTTTGGACGTTTTAAAAAAGTTTTCTTCGTTCTGTATTCACTCGAATATATATATATATATATATATATATATATATATGTGTGTGTGTGTGTGTGTGTGTGTATGCGAACGCAATATTTATATGTGAGCATGGATGGATGGATGTCTGTGGGTACATTAAGGATAAACACGGGCGCATTTTTATGTATATACGTAGATGTATGAACATGTGTGTCTCTGGAGATAAATAAGTATTCGTGAATATGTTAATATGTAGGGTTACACGTATATACATATCAATGGGCTTGTGAATGGGCGTGTAATGACTTTATGGACACTATCCAAGAATAATGACCACTTCTCGAATGGCCTAGAGTTCCCTAACTAACTTACGCCAAGGTCTTTGTTTTTATATTTTTGTAACTTTTTACTTGTTTTCTTATTCATTTTAAAGAAATGCTTATTCCGTGAAAATAGTTTTACCGAATGAAATGAACAGTGTGTTCGAAGAAATGAGTTATTTTAGCTCATAGAACTGATTTCTAATTAATAACTAATGTAAATGATGTTTTCTGTTTTCCTTTATATATATATATATATATATATATATATATATTATGTTTTAGAACATGTACATAATTTCTTCTATATATGTCCTCTTCTCTACAATCATATGGCTGTTTCAGTGTTTGGACTTCAAACACATCATCGGGAGAAATAAAGGTTTGGAATCATTCTCTGTTTATATTTGGTTCCTTGTTGTTGTCGGGGCTGGTTCGGGTTATTGGTAATTAAGTGAATGTGTTTCTCGTTTTGACCGTTATAGACTTTTGATGAATCTGGTGCGTAAGTGTGAAATTGTTGATTAATTGTATTATCTGTTGGAATGTACTTTTATCGGTCGGTCGGGTAAATCTTTTGCTTAGAGTTTCTAAGAGGGCAGTGTGTTGAGTTGTCATTTTTATGGTTGGCTATCGTCTAATTGATTCATGTCTGCTGTTAGTGGACCTATTTCATGTATTCACTTTGATCCTGTGTCTAGGTTTTCACTTTGGGCTTTCTTAGATAGACATGATAGGGGTGGGGTGTTTTTTCTTTCCAATTTTGATTTTTTTGGTATGGAATATTTTTTTGTTATTATTTTATAGTTTTTTTTTAAATATATTTTTTTAATATTTTATACTTTATAAATATTATAGTTTGGAGTATTTTTTAAAAAAACAAAATTAAACTAACGCAGTGGAAAGGTACTGTAGACGTAATCGAGTGGTTTGAAAAGATTGGTGGAGAGAATAAAGCCTCTTTCTTGCAATTTGACATTGTGGACTTCTATCCATCAATTTCGGAGAACCTATTCAGCCTCGCCCTGGAGTTCGCTGAGTTCTACTCGAACATCACAGAGGATGAGATCAAAATTATCCGAAACTGAAGAAAATCAGTTATAATCCACAACAACGAACAGTGGACTAAGAACTCAAAACAGAACTTTGATTCATCCATGGGTGCACTGGATTCAGCAGAAGCTTCGGATCTAACCGGATTATTCTTACTGTACAACTTAACTACACATGAGGAAATAGAAACGAGCAGGATAGGGCTGTATAGGGATGACGGACTGATGATAATTGATAAATCTACTTGAGGTAAGGTTGATAAAACCAGAAAATTAATCCATAGAGTTTTTAAATACTTTGGCCTTAACGTATTAATTAACCACAATATCAAGCAAGTAGACTTCATAGACATAACATTAGACCTAGTATCGAACACTTTCCAACCTTACATGAAAGACAACGCTAACCCAATATATATAAACTCCAATTCTAATCACCCACCATCCATTGTTAAGCACATCCCATCATCAGTTGAACGTCGCATTAACACACACTCATCCACCAAAGAGATATTTGATAAACACAAGCTCAATGAAAGCGGGTATAAATCATCAAAAATCAGTTTAGTGGAGAAATTCAAAAGTCCAAAAAGCAGAAATAGAAGCAGGAAAATAATATGTTATAACCCTCCATTCAACCAATCAGTTAATTTCAAGCCGGGACATAAATTTCTTAAATTAGTAGAGAAGCACTTTCCCAAAAATAACCTTCTGGGCAAAATCTTTAATAAAAATACCATAACATTAATCTATAGCTGTTCCAATAATGTAGAAAAAATAATTAAAATGCATAACACTAAAATATTCAAAATACACAGCAAAAGTAAATCCAACACTAATACAAGTCCGTCCCATGACAACAACCTCTGTAACTGTAGAAACCCCAACCAATGCCCCATGGCCAATAAATGTCTGACGAAATCTCTGATATATATGTGTTCGATTTCATCCTTAGAAAATCCTAAAGATGAAAAAATATATATTGTGAATACCATGAACGTATTTAAAAAGCGCTTTTACAATCACCTCTCATCCTTCAATAACAAAGAAAAACAAAACATGACATCACTCTCCAAACTCTTTTGGAAATTAAAAAACGAAAATAAAACACCTAAGGTCAAATGGAAAATTCTCAAAAAAGCAAGAACAGCAAAATCTATAAAAGAACCATGCTTTCTTTGCCTTCAAGAAAAAAAAGATATCCTTAAATATATAAATAGTAACAAGCTCTTAAATCAGAGACACGAAACCACAGTAAACTGCAAGCACATTAGGGACCTAACCCTACAATCATGCTAAGAAATACTAAGAGTTTGATTAGATATTCTCATTATAAAAGATAGAAAATGCTATAGAAACCGATCCAATAAATCCTCAAAGGAAAGTCTATCGCTAAAGCTTACACCAAAAACCTTATTTAACACAATAACCTTACTTAAATACAAAAATATTCCGTACTAAAAAAATCAAACATTAAACAAATGGCTCCCAAAATTGAAAAAGATTCAAAATTCATATATTCAAAATCAAGATTAAAAATATACTATTTCAGAATAATTATATCATACACAAAAATAAACTGTAAGCACACCTAAGATCTAACCTTACAATCAAACTAAAAAGTACTGGAAATTTGAATAGAGATTTTTTATTATTATAAAATATAAAAAATGCCATAGAAAAAATCGATGTAATAAATACTTAAAGTAAGATCTAATGCCCTCAAAAATATCTAAATAAATGAAACATATACAGAATTAAAAGAAATAAGTAGGATTCCAAACGATAATTTATAGAAAAAAGACTATAAAAATATTTAAAGAAAAAACCGACCCTCTAAAATTAAAATTAAGATTAAACATACAACTTTATACAAAAAACTGATAAAACGAAAATTTGCATTTACTTCCTAAAAAATACAAATTTAGATTTCTTGAAATAATTTCGCCTAAATACAAAAATACTCCAAACTTGAGTATAAAATATTAAAATAATTAAATAAAAAAAACCTATAAAATAATAATAATAAAATAATAATTATTTAAATAATACTAAAAAAAAACACCCCTATCATATCTATCTAAAAAAACCCAAAGTTAAAACTTAGACACAGGATCAAAGTGAATAAATGACTTAGTCCACTAGCAGCAGTCATCAATCCATTAGACGATAGCCAACCATAAAAATGACAACTCAACACGCTGCCCTCTTAGAAACTCTAAGCAAAAGATATACCCGACCGACCGATAAAAGTACATTATAACACAATTAATCAACAATTTTACACTTACGCACCAGATTCTTCAAAAGTCTATAACGGTCAAAAGGAGAAATACATTCACTTAATTACCAATAACCCGAACCAGCCCCCACAACAAGGAACCAAATATCAACAGAGAATGTTTTCAAATATATATTTCTCCCGATGATGTGTTTGAAGTCCAAACACTAAAACAGCCATATGATTGTAGCGAAGAGGACATATACAGAAGAAATTATGTACATGTTCCAAAACATAATATATAATAAATATTTACAGCTCTATATATCAAATATCGATCACTGTTTTAAATTAATGTTTTGGACGGAATTTTTTTTTCTTTTTTCTCTCCTCATCTATATTCACTTGGAAATATATATATATATATAAATTATATATATATATATATATATATATATATATATATATATATATTAATTAAATTTTCAAAATTCAAAAATGTTGAAAGAACATTTCAAGATGAAATCTCTAAAAGAGAATTCACGTCTCCTCAGCAAGACAGTCTATATCAAAATACAGAAAAATAAGATTAAAAAGAAGAAATTAAATAACGATTAAAATTTGAGAAATATACGTCACAATATTTTTTAAAGCAGTCTATTTTTGGTTTTTACTTTTTGAAAGTGAAGAGATGGAAATTGGGCATGTCTAGCTTAATAGACGAAAAGACTTAAAGAATGAGAGGTCATTAAATTGAGAATTGGGTTAAAAAATCAGAACAGAAAGGGAAGGGGCGGAATATAAAAAGAGTGTATAGTGAAAAAATAAAGAAGGTGAAAAAAGGAAAAGAAAGAAAAATGAGAAAATATCAAATAGAAAACGCTCGATACGTGTCAAATAAATTTAACTTTAAATGTTTAAAAGGGTTAAAGATTTGGAAAAAAAGAGACTTATTTGAAAAAGTATATTTAGGGGAAAATAAAAATAGGATTTTAAAAATTTAATTAAGTTAATCTAATTAAAGATATTTTTAGGTATAAACAAACTAAAGAAAAATTAAAGAAAATTATAAACTTTTAAATTTTTTTAAAAAAATATATTCTTAAAAACATTTTTATATAAATTTTAAAAAAAGAAGTTTTATAAATGATAGAAAATTTATAAAATTTATGATGTGAAAGAAATTATTAAAAAGATATATACTAAGAAAGGAAAAAGGCGTTTAGTAAAAGAGTCCATATTTTATAAAGATAGACAATTAAAGGAGATTTTGAGAGGTAGGTAGAGGGGTTAAATTACTATTTAAATTTAAAATTGAAATAAATTATCAAAAATCATTAAATTTATATTTATATCCTAAAATATAAAAATTAGGAATTTAAAATTTATGTATTCAAAAAACTAACTTTATGGCGGCACTTACTAATAAATTCATTTCTAATATTCAGGAGGAGGTGCTGTTAAGAATACTTCAATATTAAATTTTTTTCTAGCAAACACAGACAGCACTTATCACGAAAATTCCTCGGAATACGGGCTGAACCTATTAGTTTCCAGCTAATTACAAGATCCAGCCCTTCATCTTTCATTTTCCAGAATATCTGTGAAAGGGCTGTCTGGTACTTTTGACCCGGGTTCGATAAATGATACCTTTGGTTATAAAGTCTCTGCTTAAAAGGTCTAGCGACATATCAAGATAGGTTCAGTAGTTATTTCTATTGCTTGATGGAGAAATTCGGGCTTCATAAATCACCTGGGTGGATTTACATTTGCCCTTCACCGGGCAGGCGTCCAGAGAGCTACGGCTGCATTCAATTCAAAATTACGGACCCAGAATCAGTATTGCGTAAATTCATTAGAATACTTCTATTGTGGAAATTAATGAGGTTGTCTATATTAGGAGTACAAGAATAGCTGATTTTAAGGGTGTACCTATTAAAAATTTTCCGTAAAGGATTACTGTTATTAAAATGTTTGTATATTGATTTGAGAAAATATTTATCAATATTGGTATTAATTAATTTACAATAAGGAAGGGTAAATCAAATTATCTTTCTTTTTCTACAGTTTCTTTTATTATTAGTTTTAGATGATTCGGGGTCTATTGTAGGTTTATTATCTGTTAATTTGTTCTTATATCAGCTTTTTTGAAGGGCCTTATTGTAAATATCTTTACTTGCGTTGAAAGTTTTAATGTTGGATGATAATTGGTTAATTCTATTATTCACTATATTGGGCATCTGTTTTATAACATTTCTGGGGTGGTTAGATAAAATATTAATAAAAGTGGGGGAATTATTTTCTTTGAGAAATGGCTGGTAGGATCAATCATTTAAATTAAGGGTGATATCTAGATTGTTTACAATTTTAAAATTATAAGTAACTTCAACTTTAAAACCTAGGTAATTTAGGGATCTAATTATTTTTTGTGTATTCTATTTGTATAGGGCCCATTGGAATTATGGATAAATATTAATCCATCATCCCGAAATAGGCCTAATTGTTTTTGGTCTAAGAACTTACTTAGAACATCTAAAATATAAATACCTACAAGATCTGCTACCTGGGCTGAATCATACGCTCCCATAGGGACATCAAAACTATCCTTTGGCCCTTTCGTCCATGTGGAATTATTATTATTAATTTTCTAACCGCTAAGATAATCTTATAGTCCCTCTCCGAAATATCCACGTAAATTTTAGCAAGATTTAAGCAACTTTCAAGAAGGTATTTTGATATAGAAGAATAGAAGTCAACAATATCGAATTTAAGGAAGGTGGACTTAAATTTATTATTGATGTTATTAAACCGGTATATAGCAGCCGAAGAACTTTTCCAAAGGTTTGGTTGTTAATTTGATTGCAACTTCTCTATTAGGATTTTAAGAATATCCCTAGAAATTATGCCTAAGTCACTTTAATAGGATTAATCAGTCTAGTTTGTAATTCGTTTTGGAAGTTTGGTTTGTGGTCCTTAAGTAAAACGTAAGCTTCTTTGGTATAAACCTTGCCAATTTTGTCACTAATATTTAATTCGTTAGCATATTTAGCTGTATCTATATTGATTTCAGATAATGTTAGGTTTCTTCTGTCTATTTTGTAATGACTAGTTATATTATTTTTAAGAATACTTAGTTAATTTGAAGGATCACATTTATAAATGTTATTAGATTTGTCGGATTTTATATTGGCTGTGTAATTTTAATTTCATTGAGCTCTCCTCATGTATCATTTTTTAATATTGACTAGGATCAGGTTCTTGGAATTTACCTTCCTACTTTTCCGTTTCGGATTTCAGTAATATATATATATATATATATATATATATATATATATATATATATATATATATATATATTTAACTATAGCTTACATGCTCATAACCAGGCATTTTATCTCAAAAAATTAAGATAGGAAGTCTTGGCAAAATCGTCGATGTTTCTCTTCTGTATATCACATAAAAATAGCCTTTACTATATACTCTTATATACATCTTAACAAATCTGCAGACCTTAGTCTAATTCAACTCCCATTCTCTGCATTGTTGTAAGGTTCTCTGCAGGTAAGTAATTATACACATTCTGACTGGACTGGAGTGGAGCAGACACGTGTATGAAGCCGCCTACCATCTAAGTTTTTACTTTTTGTAAACAGAAGATTATTTTACTTAAGTATTACTTGTGACAATATTAAATAATGTGTTTATATGAAATCCAATTAACCAACGTAAACTAAGCGATGTAAGTTTGCTGTCTTTTCCGCCAAGCTATTAAAATCAACAACATTGTTGACTGAGATATGTATTCACCAGTTTGACTTCATTGTTAAAGCATACGTTCATCAAATCGATTTATGACTATTACCACCAGCAGATCTCTAAACAAAATAATTATTAATCTCTGACCATTAGTTAAAATCAATTCACTGCTCGTTTACTACTCTGCATGGAATCCGCCGGCATTATTTTCTAAACGTACCTTTTAGTCGAATAAAACAAATCTAACTTTATTTACATTTGCAAGAGTTTTAATTATTTTAAACGTCTCCATCATGTCTGAAAGCATTCTATGGTTAGTGCAGTGAATATCGATTTACCCAGACATTCATCTAAACAGTGTTTAACATTCGAAGCTCACTCGTTGCAAAGTAACTAGAAGGACTGCATATTTATAAATAAGGAGGAAGAGGTAGAGTTAGCATATTTGGAGAGATTAAGTGCAAAACATTCGTTAAAATGGATTTAATAGTAAAAAATAAATAAGGCAAAGACAACGATTTAATAGGAAAAAATAAATAAGGCAAAGACAACGATTTAGTGTTGATGCATTTTGAGATAAGAAAAGATTGGAAAGCTAAAAGATTTGAATTCTGGTTTGGGGTGGGTAGTTTAGTATGATCCATTTCTCTTATAAATGGACCTGCCCCCAACGTAGATATATATATATATATATATATATATATATATATATAAATTTAAATAAAATATGATCCATTTCTCTAATAAATGGACCTGCCCCCAACGTAGATATATATATATATATATATAAATATATATATATATATATATATATATATATATATATATAAATAAAATATGATCCATTTCTCTAATAAATGGACCTGCCCCCAACGTAGATATATATATATATATATATATATATATATATATATATATATATATATATATATATATATATATATACATATATATATATATATAAATTTATAAAATATGATCCATTTCTCTAATAAATGGACCTGCCCCCAACGTAGGTATATATATATATATATATATATATATATATATATATATATATATATATATATATATATATATATATGATCCATTTCTCTAATAAATGGACCTGCCTCCAACGTAGATATATATATATATATATATATATATATATATATATTTAAAATTTATGTATAAATAAATAAATATATATATATATATATATATATATATATATATATATATATATATATATATATAAATATAAATATGATCCATTTCTCTTATAAATAGATCTGTTTTGAATATATATAAGTTTTTTATAAAATTTTGAATCTTTTTTTACTTCTACCAGCATAAAATCTTTTAACTCTTTTGAATTTGAGTAAATGAAATTTTTGTTGCTAAAGAATTTGAGGATTTCCACGTAGAAATGGCTATCCAACGGATTAATTATCGAAAGTTTTGTTTTATTTTTCATATTTGGCTCTGTAAATGGAAATTAATATTTGAACTGAGTCCTCTACCTTGATCAGTTTTAATATTAATGAAATTACTCGGGTTTTTGTGATTTACCTATCTGATCGTTCTTTTGGATTTATAATATATATATATATATATATATATATATATATATATATATATATGTGTGTGTGTGTGTGTGTGTGTGTGTGTGTGTGTGTGTGTGTGTGTGTGTGTAGGAGAACATTACTTGTGTTCAGAGTTTATTAAAACATACATTTAAGCTAGTATTGTCTTTAACAATTCGACTATAATTTAATGAATCTCATTGTTAACCTATTTACTCTGTCCAGAGTAACACATCACTCACTGAATCCCTGGCCTGAATTTTATGCAAATTTTGACTTTATGCATCAACATAATTGTTGGGGATCACCACTTTTTTGCACATAAGAATGGACTCGCCTGTTGTGTACATATAATCCTGCCTATACAGAGCAAGGCAGGGGTTGAGTAGTAGCTAGAGAGTCAGTAAGGAATCAGTTGGCCCGTGAGTTGGTGCATAGAATGTTGGAGTGTTTTTGGATATAGACTCATTACCCGGACATACTTCTTCACTACAAGTTTGTATATATTGATTCCTACTAACAGTCTTGCTAATATTCCTGAATTGACTAACCCGTGTTCCAGTTTGTATATCTTTGTTCAATATAACTCTATCTTCATATCTGTGTTTGTTTTTTATTATTTTGTGTGGTTTTTCAACAAGAATGTATCACCCGAGCTGGAGACTGATTCCAACATTTTTCTAACAATTCGAAAAGTTTTTGGTAGAAAGATTTGTCTTTGGTCTCCAAATATGCCTCAATTTCCCGTATCGCTTCATCATTGAAGCAAAATCTATTTACCTGGAGCGTTTTTTGAGATCTGCAAACAGCCGGTAATCCCTGGGGGAAGGATCTGAAGAATAGGGTGAATGCGGAAACAATTTGCAGTTCGATCCATGTTGATTTGCCACAGTTGCAATCGACTTGTGACACTGTTCGTTGTCTTGGTGAAAGATATTTTTTTCTTCTTCATTTGTAGCCGTTTTTTGGTGAGTTTTTCTTTCAAAAACACCAATCATGTTAAATAATAATTGCTATTGAGAGTTCTGATATGTTCAGTTTCTCTGATATCTCACGTAACTTCAATTTATGATCGGTTAAAAGAAGTTTCTGGATCTTTTGGTGTTTTCCAGAACAACTGCCGACTTGGAGCGACATGAGCGTTCAGCATCATTTGTGTCAGTATGACGATGTTTAATTTCAGCATAACATCTCTTAACCGTTGTTTCAGACGAAGCAGTGCCTCCAAAACAGTTATCAAGACATTGTATTGCTCGGACAGTATTGTTCTCATAACAAAGCAATCCTTTATCAACATACGAAGTTCAGGTTTTTCCATTGTTTTGGAAGTTTGAAACAGTAGCTTCACTTAAATGAAATTTGTAAGCTAATATTCCAATTGGGTTCAATTTTGGACACCTGTTATTTGAACGTTAATACTTCTTGAAGTCTCTATAGATCTTTTATTAATGGCGCCTTCTCTATGTCTGGCTCAGAACTTACTGAGTGATGTGTTAAATTATTATTGAACTCAAAGCGTTTGACGACAAACTAGACTATCTTCACTGAAGAAGGACTTTCATAAGCTTCTTAACTACTGAGACGAAACTAATAAGCTGCACTGAGAAAATTCGTGTCTTTCGCAGATGCATCTTTGTACGAAAAAGCTTTAAAAATGCTGGAAATAATCTACATAAAAAAAGAAATGAAATGGTCTTCAGACATTTACTGGCTACACAGGCATCCACTGTCATCAGATTTAATTAATGGATTTTAACAAGACTGTAAATTGACTCCGGTGTCAGCGGAATAATATCGAGCCGAATTTATACGAAATGCATCTATAAACGGGAATCGGTACACGGATATACTAGAAAAAATACTCGAAAATAGCACATTGACATTACGGCAGGCATATAACCAGACAGGTGTGATAACTTAAAGTTTACGATACAAAGGTAGTAGTGTCAAAGACATCTTCATCTATTTTAACACTAATACTAAGAAAAAAATTGTCTGTCAAAAAAAGGAACCTTAATTAAATTAAATTTTTTCTGAGGAGGTAAGAACTATGCCCATTAGAAC
>JBBBDQ010000682.1:617500-665437 GCA_037127315.1 Ascarosepion bandense | reverse complement strand
GATAAACAGTTCAATATCTTAATAGAATCTGCATCTATATATATATATATATATATATATATATATATATATATATATAAACTTATTTGTAAATGGAACTTTTTCTCTGTGTGTGTGTGTCTGTGTGTGTATCCTTTGCATATAGACTCCGAAATGGCCGATTTTCTTGAAAATTTACGCAGTTGTACTATAAGCGTCTGCGAGTGTTCTTATCTAGGTTTTGTGTCGAGGTACCCCCAATAAATGTCAAAAATCGATAATCGAAAAAATCGGGTTATAGAAGGAGTAGTCCGATTTTACTCGAATTTTATACACTCATAGACAAAGACATAAGAAACGATATTCAGATGTTTCAAGGCTGTGGTTCTTACGATAGTGCAGAAAATCGATAATATATATATATATATATATATATATATATATATATATATATATATATATATAAAAGGCAAGATGTGTGTTTGTGTGTCTGTTTATCTGCCTAGATGTTTGTATGTTTTTCAGCCCTTTTATTTTAGTTTTTGCTTCGGGTTAGGCTCTAAGTAGGTATAATTGTAGTTCTTAGTCTCAGCCATGATACCATTTAATCAGCGGACTTATTTAGCCTTCAAAATCAGTTTACGACGAAAAAACTTATTTGATATCGATAGCAGGAAATCAAAATTTTACTAACATCCATTCATTATTCTTTCAGTTTACGGTTTTGCTTTAGCTGGAAACAACTATTGCTTTTTAGTCTTTTGTGCCAACGTCCAAAGATTCTGAGCTCGAGGATCCATGGATTAGTTTTAAAGCTTTCATTACACCCGAGCAACGCCGGTCTATACTGCTAGTATATATATATATGGTGTAATAGAAGTCGCGATTCATATACTAGATTTATCTTTTCTATATTTCAGATTTGTTCTGTTATAGATGAGAAACTAACAGTACAAGAAAAAGTTAAATTAGTTGAATAATTTAAGCTCTGTTATGTTTGTGATCAATAAAATTGATATTAATATGTATATTTAAAAATGTGTATCGTGCGTGACTTTTGGGATACCCAATATTTATATATATATATATATATATATATACACAGATATATATATATATATATATATATATATATATATATGTGTTATATAGCGACAAATAACAAACACGTATATATATAAAAATATATCATAATATTTTTTATTGATGAACGACGGACCGTGTGGCCTAGTGGCAGGAGTGAGAGAGCGCGCTTCTAATTAGTGGGCTTCGACGGGAGTGTAATCTCTCTGCTTAGCTCTTCTAGCTTCTTCTTCGACTTCTCGTCTTGTCTGGCTCTCTGCCCAGACTGCCTGTCGAGCCTGACTCCTGTCGAGGCTGACTGGGACTCTTCTGACTCTGAGTAACTTTGACTTCGACTGTGACTTCGACTGTGACTTCGACTGTGACTAGACTGTGACTGGCTCTGACTCGTCTGTCGAGACTGACTTTTTCGACTTCTCTGACTCTGACGAGACTGTGACTGGCGAATCCGTGTTTTTCGCAGTCTTTATATATCTTCCAAAAGCGGAACTTGTTTCTTCCGGCTTTGCCTTGATCACGCGACGCCTACACGACGCCTACGTAAATTCTCAGAGACACTTGTCTGTTTGCGCTGAGCTATTTCCGCTCTGTCGGAAATAGGGTCAAAATGACATCCGCTGCTTTCAATGACCGAAAACACCCACTCTTCATCAGCCTTCTTGGGTGGGGCCAGATTATTATATTACATATATAAATTGGACAAGCGTTTAGTTACTTTAGAATCCTACATAATATGACTTACTTTAAATTTGAAAATTTTGAAAAGCTACAAATGTAACTTTTTGTTCATAAACACTTTAAGTTTTCCAGTATGCAAACCGAAATATGCAAGAGTGATAACATATAAATGTACTGCTTGGCCCAAATAATAAAAAATAGTTTTACATTATATAAAGAGCTAATTAAAACCAAATATTTCAGATCAACTATTCTAATATATTTTTTATAAAAATAAAAATGATGATAACTTCCCCTTGAAATTTTGGAACCTTAACTTTAAATATGTTAATGCTACAGAAATCAACAATATCTTTTGTAATAAATAATTCTTCGTGTATTATATATATATCTTAAAATAAAACTCACAAGTTCACTTTTATATGACACCGTGAAACTTAAGTAGGGAATCGTGCTGTGTAACTTTGAGAAGTGATGTTGTAAACCGTTTTCTGCTCTGTCTAGATAACCTAATCATTGAGCACATTAATTCATTGATTAGATGGCTTTTTGACTTTTGGTCATTCTTGTTTTCCTGCCTAATTTATATTTTACGTAATTTGACTTGTAATCTGCTGTTTGTACCAATTCATTTATATATATGTATATATATATTATTGTCATCCGCAGACAGATCTGTTTCGCTGTATCACAGCTCATCAGTACGGTTAGACTCCGATTGCTACACAACCCAGTCTCGAAACCCGACTGATTTGGCGTCAGTCGCCGACTCTACCCTTTGACCACGGGGCGTTCGGGCGTTATATATATATATATATATATATATATATATATATATAACGAAGATATTTGATAAATATTTAGGTATCTAAAAATAAATAAAAGATAGCAATCGTATGGTAGAATAGAAAACTGCCAGGTAACATAATGCATCTCACGCGAACAACATGTCAAGGATTAAAATTCTATTGAATTTATATATATATTTAATCAACTACATAATTTACTAAATTTAATCTCTTCCATAATGTTCCTTAATTTAAATGTTAAGTTTTCGAAGACTTAATATTTTTACTTTTGTTTATAAATATTTCTTACAAAGTAGAATGTTTACATTAGATTTGTTTATGTGCAACAGACGACGAAATGCTTGGTACAAATTGTGCATTTTTTTTACATTAATATATATAGGGTTAAATAGGGACTTAGGTGTTTTGAATCTTTACAAATATTTCAATAGCTAAACTTTTTTAGATACAATGAAAAAAGTTTTTCTCTAAAACAAAATTTATAAGTATTATTAAAGATAGGTTTACGTTTACAAATATTTTTTAAAACATCTGTCGCTTTCTGCGTCACGTGTTGTAAACAAACTCTCTCCACAGACGCTCTCGCAAAATACGTTTCTAATTTAAATTTTAAAATTAATTGTTTCTGATGAATGACCGAGGACGGTCTGAAATATAAAATATAATAATAGAAATAAACAAATACTGTCAAAAAATACATTTTTAAACTTACAATTTTTAATAGTTTTTCTTATATATATATATATATATATATAGTCTATCGAGGCCGCAAATAATTTTCTAAACATATATATATATATATATATATATGGTAAAATACTTGAATTGCTAGATAAATTTTGCCTTTACAAATGAAATATTACTGCTCGGTTCCTCTGTATCATTACATGTTCGACATAGCCAAATGCAGACGACAATTCTACTCCTGCAGATTCTTCTCTCGCACTTCCCGCCTGTGGAGCTCGCTCACATATTCTTGTTTTCCTGACGGCTACAACCTCCAGAAACTTAAATGCAATGTCAATACTCATCTACTAACCACTGGACTCTAGCTCTCTCCCCACCTCTGTATAACCTTCCCTTTCTCTCCACCTATGTATCTGTCATCGCACTTGCATTCTCAGCTTTCTATTGCTCCTTTCTAACTAGTTTTCACTCCTCACTCTTTTCTAATTAATCTTTTCATAGTTATGTAGCCCCCTGCACATCAGTGGCATTTCTGCCTTGCTCGGGGTGAATTGATTAAAAATAAATAAATAAATAAAATAACATTTCCACCGGCGTTTGTTTTATCGCGGCTGTATGTATGTATGAAAACGTTTCCATTATTCATCTGGAAATGTTGTCTCTGCAGATAAATACTGGACTGAGTTAATATTGCAATTTCTCTTTCGATGTATAAATGTCCATCTAGTTGTCGTTTTCCTTAACACATTTGTTTTGCTAATGTCTTAATTTTTTTTGGTTTTCACTGTATTCTTCTTTAAAACCACGCTTCTCTTGCGTCGAATCACTTTTTCAGCTGTGAGAAAATTATAATACAGAACAGTGCATTCAGCAGAATTGAACAATTTGAAACAATTTATCTTTTTTCTTAATTTTTTTTACTTATTATTCTTGTAATTCTAATTTTATTTCTTCTTTTTATCTTTCACAATCTTGTATCTCTGGTCAAGATGAAATAGTTTAGATATTGCAACTTTGCTTTCGTTTGGAAGACCATCTTTTGAATTGAGTTTCTTCCGCTTACAAGCTTAAATAAGCTAGAATTAGGCCAAAATATCCAATGTACTGTCACTTAATATCACTGATATAAGTTTAATATTCTAACCATTGTTTCACTCACCATCACTCATCGTTATTTACTCAGATTAGGCTATTATAGTAATCAGTCAATAAGCGTTAGATAGCAAATTAGGATATTATTTGCTGTATATTAGTAAATGTCTACTAAACACTAAATTAGGTTTTCTCACTCTCCCATCGACTGGACCATTTCTTTTAATCAGCTCTCCACAAGCTATGCTATAATCCCCCAAAGACACAAGGGGTTACTGTGAGTAGAAGAAAATGAAAAGGCTTTTGTGCTGATGATGAACAATAAAGTATTGCATTCTGGAAGAGGGAAGATTTCAATTGAAATATTTTTTCACGACAGTGTACCATTGCATGTCTGGCTATCATTTTGCACTTGGTATTAATCTCTTAATAATTATTACTGACAGGTACGGCGTATTTCTAGATTCTTCTATCGCCAATGGCGACATAATCCTATGCCGTATTAGAGAGACTAAACGTACTAGAAGTTATCAGCCTTTTTTTTTGCGAGAACACATTTGCTTCCCCAGAATAAAATGATAGTTTTACATCATGATCCCCACTCACTATTCTGCCGTTTCCAGTTGTGCTGCTCACCCCCTTGAGCAATGTGAATTCCTGCTTAATAGTCGATACTAATTTTCTCGGTAGTGTTTTAATAAAAAAAAAAAAAAAAAAAAAGAAACTAAATTAATAGATAAAAAAATGAAAACAATAAAACTCTTGTAAATACAATTCTGGATGTGAGTTTTGGTGTAGTAGATATCAGCTCGGAACGAGAAATTGGAAAACCGAGTTCAATTTCCAGTCGAATTCGTTGCATTCACTTACGCGCAAATACACATGGCCACGTTTGGATCCGTCGCTTCTCCCTCCAGCTATGAATTAAATAACAGAAAACATCGGGTTCTATAGCTTGGCTGGAAACCAGTCTACCATAGATACTAATAGCAATCATCTGAGGAAAAATCTTCAGCTCGGTCAATCATGTTTCTTTCGAGACATGCTTGCCCAAGTGTGTATCACTTGTGGCACTTAACTGAATCTACCAATATTTCAATGCGCGTTTTTGATTTCTTTCTAGTTGGCATTTTCTCTTTTTTTTCTTTGTATGATGTGGAATAAAACCGGATTGTGTCATAATAAATGCAGACCACAATGTCGTTATGATGCATTTTATTGATTCTACGTTCTTTTCAAGAATTCCCGGAATAACTTCACAATCGTTTAATGCATAGGTTCCAAAATTTTTTGCTGCAATTACCTCAAAATACAATTTCACTATTATCCATTACCCTAATGAACAAATACCCGTAATATAGGAAATGATGTAATCATATTTCCATACATTAAAAACCGACAAAGTTAATGGAAATTATTCAATACAATAGTACCAATCTATGAAAATAGAGCCGTAACCTAGCCGGTATTCTTAATGTGAGTGTTGAGCTTGTATTGCCTGTGCCAGTTTATTTATTCATGGCTTTGTGACTGCAAGGGCCATTCGAACGTCGTTTGTTTGCCACGTTTCTTTGTCTTCATTCCAAAGACAGTAGAAAAAGCTTGTTCACATAGATAAGTGGTTGAAAATCGTTTGAGAATTTGTACTGCTCTAAAGACTAGTGTTGGTATATCCTGCAGATGAGAGATTCAAAAGATGTGTAGACCAGACTTGATCTCAAACAAAAGCTTCCTGGCATTGTTCATCCTGAGTGTGAAAAATTCTTCTTTTGCTGGATAGTCTTCATTAGGAATGATATCTTCATACACAAGATATGGATTTTTTACCCATTCATTGTTGGAATTATTGGGGCAGGGGGAATTCTTCCTCTGATTGCCTCATCCAAAACCAAACATGGATTAACCCCAAAATATGGACTCCTTACCCCACTGGGGCAATTTACCCCGAGGTTGGGGACCATGGGAAAGAGTCACTTCCTTCCCGCCTAGGAGTATCAGCTCATCGCAGGTCGCCATTCGCTTAAGAATTTGAATTATCCGATCATTTACAGTAGCGAGATAAAAAATAACTAGATAAAAAATAATAATATTGCATTATTTATTTGTACAGTTTTAACGCTGTACTCATTAAAAAAAACTACTCTATATTGTATTCAGACTAACTATGTTCTATACAGGATGTGACTTGTGGTGCAGTGGATAACAGCTCGGAACGAGAAATTGGACGACCGAGTTCAAATTCTAGTAGAACACGTTGCATTTACTTACGCAAGAATACAAGGTATTAATCCGTTTTGTCTCCCTCCACTTAAATGGACAGATTGGATTTTATAGCCTTGGATGTCAACCAGTCTACTGCAGAAAATAATGGCAAACTACTGCAGGAAAATTGTCTGACTAATCAGTCATGTCTCTCTCATAACATTATTGCCCAACCGTGTATCATGTATGCCAGTTAACCTATTGATATTTCAATCACTCAGTAATGTATTAAAAACTGGTGTAGAGAAGATTCTATAATCTTGGTTAGCAGATTAAAAACATTTATTATGATCACTGGGGTATCGCAATAATGGGTTCGGTTCGAAATCCCTAGCACCTGAAAAAGGCCGGAGCGTATAACAGCCGAAAAGTCGTAAAAATGACAACAAATATGAGGAAAATAGTCCGAATGATTTTTCTTTTAATTGTATCACCCCAAGCAAGGCGGTAACGCCACTGATGTGCAGGGGGCTACATAAGAGTGAAAAGATTGGAAAAGAGAAAGCCAGAAACCACATCCTAAACAGGGAACAAGGGATGAGCCTCTTCACCTGTTCAATAGACGTGAGTGGAGAGCGAACCGGGCGATAGATAGATCTATCTACTCCAATTGAAAAAAAAAAACAAAGTGAGAAGATTGGAAAAGAGAAAGCCGGAAACCACATCCTAAACAAGGAACAAGGGATGAGCCTCTACACCTGTTCAATAGACGTGGGTGGAGTGTGAACCGGGCGACAGATAGATCTATCTACTCCAATGGATCTATCTACTCCAATGAGTAGATAGATTTAAATAGACTAAATACTACCTCATCTCAGAAGTATAGACAAAAATGTGACTAACTAATAATCGTCTCTATTTCCATGTCATTTCATAACCAAGATCAAAATCTAAACGATAAACATTGATAGACAATAGAGTTCTTATGACGCCAGGGGGTACACAGTGGTAAAAAGACTGGGAAAACTTTATTAAAAATATTATAAAAGTATTTAATTCAGAAAAACAGAAAATGGCGACCGCCTTTCCTTTCTAATCTTTGACCGTCGTACGTCACAGGGAAACAGAGAACCGGAAAAGGATTGCTAAGTCGAAACGTGCAAGGAAGTTATTATTATTTGCGCGAAACATATGGACACATCTACCTACTTCAACAGTAAAAAATGAGACCTAATTTTCAATCGAGTATTACGATTAAATTCCAGGAATCATGTAGGAGAGTTTGTTAACAAAATTGATATGATAACAGTTTTGGAAAATAATTCGTTGGAAAGTGACTTAAGGATACCAGAATGCCAGGTCTAAATCGATAATATTACGATCTTTGGATTTTGTCTATAATTTCAAGATAAATAACATGAATGCTTGATCAGATGTGACGGCTATATTCAATGCACGAGCAAATAGAAGATGTATAATTGTGTAAGACAGATGCTGGTAATAAAAGCAGTCTGGCACAACCAAAAATATTTCACTGTTATGTGATCTCGATGGTGGTATGCATCAGCAATGTTGATGGATTGCAAATAATAGACTACCGTTATGAAAACGTTAAAATTTAGGAGCTATTTCTTGTCTCAATCAACAACTGATTAGAAGCCCATTTTCGAATGCGGCTCCTAGTTTTACTTTGTAGAATCTTACAGACGTACGTGCGGCACATTAAAATAAAAGATTATGCTAGTGGATTGGCATTCCTCTGACTCTTTGTTTTCATTGTGTTTGCATATAATCCATGATTTAGACACACATAATTTATATTATTGTTTGAGTTTAAACTAGAAAAATTAAAATGTAAATAATCATACCACCTGTCAGCCAAGGAATCCTGTTAATACATGTTCTTTCGGTCATTTAAGTACCATACGTGATATACACTTTGGACAATCATGTGTCGAAAGAGACATGACTGACTGGGCAAAGAATTATCCCGCAGTAGGTTGACATTGCTTTCTGCGGTAGATTGGTTGCCATCAAAGATTATAGAACCCAGTCTGTCTTATTATTTAACCCATAACTGGAGGAAAGAGACGAATTAATACCTTCCCCAACGTTAAAAGAAAAATCTTTGACAAGCTTAGCTTCATTGTTCACAAATATGCATGAAAAATAACCAGGAGTGGCAGCTGATATTAATCCTATTCACACTCTTGAAACCCGTGTTCTATATAGGGTGGTCCTATAAATGTCCATCTCGATCATTCACCACAGCTTTTATCATAATTATTTTACTGAAGAAATTGTAGAGGATTTGACCAACGCTTCGTCAAAATATTAGATCTTTCGAAGCTCTATTCAAGTGCCCATGATGAAACGATTAAGGCATATTGAGCATATACGGACAGGATATTGTTTTATATTATAAGACGATTTCTCACCTGCATTCATGCTTATAGATGCTTTTTACAAAATTCCCATGGTACAAAGAAAATCAACACATTAGATTTATTTAATAGATCGTAATATTTAGTGGATATTATAATAAGATGACAAGACTCCATTACAAGACACATTTTGGATAATATCTTATTTTAGACCATATATTTCCAAGGAGATCTTAAGCTCTTTTGACACTAAAAGATTGTCATAAGAGTTAATATTCATATCAGTCAATATATAAAGAGATCCTAAATCTTAACAACATAAGATATGCAGATGACACAGAGTCGATAGCAGAAACAGAAAGTAAACTACAAAATCTTCTGCAGAGAGGAAGTGAAGGAAAGGAAGAAGAAAGTAATAAACATTACCTAGAAGAAGAAGAAGAAATGAATGACTTTTAGTAAAAAGATGAGCCCAAAGCGCGAGTTGCATGTCGGCGGTACCAAAATCAAACAAGTGTGGAGATGTAAATAGCTGCTAAGGCAGAAGATGAACAGCGTCACACTGAAATACGAAGACATATTGCTATAGCCAAAGTTGCTTTCCAAAAACTAAACACAGTAAGAAGAAATGGAAAAAAAATACGCTAAAAACAAGGATATAGAAATGTGGTTTTTATTCACCTGTCTGGCAATGATTCCTGAAAATCTCTTCATCGATGAAAAAGAGATTTCCGTCATTTGAAATGTGGTTCTACACAATGATGCTGAAGATACAATTGTCCGAACATTTGAGCAACGACGAAGATTTAGAAAAAAAGAACAAAATGGAAAGTTATACATAACATCATGATGAGACAGACGAGTTTATTTTTCTTTTTACTACTTCAGGTATTTATACTCACAAAACTGATTAAAAGCAAAAGAGAGTGTGAGATAAATGGAACTTCAGTAAATAGATGGCGTAACAAGGTTTTGGAGGAATAACAGAAAGACAAGTATATTAAGGACTTCAATGAAAAGGAATATGTGGAGAGTTACAATAGCCTACATGTTTAGGGGTCACAGCACATAAAGGAACGCGAACCTACAACCATCATCTACTGAATACACACTCACAGACACGCACACATATTTTTTAAAAATTACTGTATTTATCTTTATGTAATTGGATATTGGTATTTTTTTTTTTTAATCATATCACCCCAAGCAAGGCGGTAACACCACTGATGTGCAGGGGGCTACATAAGAGTGAGAAGATTAGAAAAGAGAAAACCAGAAACCGCATCCTAAACAGGAAACAAGGGATAAGCCTCTTCACCTGTTCAATAGACGTGGGTGGAGTGTGAACCGGGCGATAGTTTAGTCTATCTACTCCAATTGAAAAAAATAAAAAAAAGAAAAGAGTGAAAAGATTGGAAAAGAGAAAGCCGGAAACCACATCCTAAACAGGGAACAAGGGATGAGCCTCTTCACCTGTTCAATAGACATGGGTGGAGTGTGAACCGGGCGATAGTTTAGTCTATCTACTCCAATTTCAAATGTTTGAAATATATGTCCTATTCTCATTTCTAAAACAACGTGTATTGAACAGGGATTCTTGGGTGTACATGTCGACAGATATAATGCACAATAATTAGTAAATAAAAGTGCGGCGCTTATTTCAAATACATATATATAGAATGAATAAGGAACAGGTAAGACAAAAGTGTCTTTAATCTAACATGTTTCATTTTAACAAGCTTCTTTTGAAATTTTTAAGGATAAATGATATTATTTATGTTTAGAAATTTTTAAAAAAACCCAAAGTGACACTATATCGATTAAGTTTCGCTTTCATTGTTCAGATATAAGTCACGTGTAGTAAAGCAATGGATGAATATATTTAAATGAAGGAAAAAATCATGTCTGCTTTTATGTGTATACCGCGTGTAAAAAATTGGTAGATATTTACTTTAAATATAGACGTGTTTATGCAAAACCAAAAACACTCATTTCGCCTCAATTGCTGAAACTTGAACTGATTACAATTCAAAGAAATAATATTGAAATGATTTTAAGTTACATTTGTTTTTATGTACTTTTATGTACTTTTTATGTACTTTTATGTACTTTTTATGTACTTTTATGTACTTGCTGGTAAAATAGAAATAGTTTATGAAGATCAAAACATAACAAACAACATCGTGCGAGAAATTCTTATTTTATTTTCATAGGTGACAAATAAATTTGGTCAAACAGTTGTACAAACGAAGAATATAAATGTTTTAATTAGAATTGGAGTAATAAGACGTTATTCTATTATAATTTTCCATTTCTTTATTTGATTCACGCCTGCAGGTGTTACAATATTAGGGAATCAAGCTGGCCTTTATAAAATAAAGTAAATATGCTATTCCAGCTCAGACATACATGGAATTACACACGTATGTAGTTAGACAGTAAAACTTTATAAGTCAATATTTGATTTTAAGCAATGGAAAAGACTTTTAACTGAATCATGTCTATTTTCGTGACATTAGTAATCAGATTTTAATGCATCTATTATCTGTTCAAAATGTTCGGACAATTGTTTTTAGTTATTCGGTTAGCTTAGCAAGATGCATAGCTCTTATTGTTAGGAACAAAACAGCGGTGTTACTAATTAATTCTTTTCAAGTTTTCAACTCCTTATCTACTACCATTCTGTGCAAATGTTATTTTGTAGCATAATGTACCAATGTATTATGAAATGGCTTAAAAAAACGCAGTGTTTTGTTGGAAGCGAATTTTTCTTCTCTACTCTAAAATAAGGTCTTGAATTATTTGCAGAATTAAGAAAATATACACGGCATCTTTCTGCCTGTTACATGTCGAATAAACAACCTTTAGGTTATATTGTATATAAGAGTTTGATGTTAGGGTGTCACATAAATGTAACTTGAATAAAACTAATTAATTATTTTTTCGCCCTCATTTATATAATCAACCATTTTGCTATTTATACCACGTTGAATAATATTCGGGTAGTTGGTGTTTTGTTGAATCGTACAGGAAATTATATTGGCACATGAACCAGAGAAACAAAGAAGCACATTGCAGTTGTGGTGCAACAAATGAAACAACGGTAGACACTCGTAAGGAAAGAATTCAAAATCATAAAACGATTCTGGATTTTCGGCAAGAGCCTATTCTTCGCCGTAATTATGCGTTGAGTACGAAGCGTTTGATTTGGTTCATTACATTCGGTTGGCACAATCCAGAATTTGTAGATTATTGATTGAATTCATATTGATTATACAAATAAAAATAACATATATATATATATATATATATATATATATATATATATGTGTGTGTGTGTGTGTGTGTGTGTGTGTGTGTGTGTGTGAAAAGTATATGTTTATCACGAGATATCACCCATTTATAAATATTCAGTTGATGTAACAAGAACAGTATTAATGTAATATAATATTGCTATTGGATACATATTAATAAATGTATATATTATTCTAGATCAATACCACTACTCAGAGTGTCATGCATTGCACAATCATGTACCTGATCATTGTCTAGTGCATGAAATTTCGAGTTTTCGATAGACGCAGTATATATATATATATATATATATATATATATATATATATATTAGTAATTGTTGTGCAATAAACTTTTAAAATATTTTTTATTTCTTTACTACAAAGATGTATGCTCTTTGCTCACTGCGTGAGGTTTCGCTACTGAACAAATCGCGATGTTGAGTAGACTCAATGTTAACATCCTTGCAGAGTTAGCAATAATATAAACTACAGTTTGGCTTGCAAATTTTGTAAGGAATTGCTTTTAAAACGGATACATGAAAAATCGATAAATAGGCGTCACTCTCGCTTCAACTCATTGATCAACATAAGTTACACCAGAAGAAATTTTCACTGTGGATAGTCTTTTAACTCTCAGCAAGAGATACGTCATTATATATATATCTCAAATATACCTATTAGTTAACGCCCAAAACATACAACATATTCACAAGTGTTCTTGTTTCTTTAATATAGACATTGTAAAGAAATCTTAAAATGAACACGTATATCCACAAACACTTATAAATACAATAAATAATTTGTTGATATCAGTTTCTTGTATAATATCGACAAACAGATAACAGTTTCTCGTATAATACTAATAAACAGATAACCACAATCAAATGTAACTGGCATTTTAGGTGAATTATCAACTTTGGAAGTTAAATATTTCATCAGATTAGAGTACAAAGTATTTATCTAATGTTTTTCGTTTTTATGTTTATGTCTACATGAAATGAAGAAATAAAATCTGTTCAAATGTTTCGATAAATTTTTCTCCTAGACAAAATTAAATTTAGAATAATTTTGGCCCGTCTCATACCTTAGTTTATGTTTGAAACATATCGAAAATATGAATTAAAAGTACGAACTCATCAAATATGAAGGAGAGATTTGAGGCAGCAGAAAAGTGGTTTTACAGAAGGATGCTGAGAATAATATGGACGGAGAACGGATACAACGATGGGGTGTTGGAAAAATGCAAACGAGAATAAAACTGATACTAAATATCATGATAAGACATATCAGATTCCTGGAACAAGTAATGAGGAAGGATGTCCTAGAGAACAAAATACTCAGAAGTCGGATAAATGGAAGAAGATACAGAGGAAAAGCAGTGCGAGACAAGCTTGATAGGTCTGAGCAAATGATTGACGGGCCGGGGCTTAGAATAGGTACCAAGAGAAAAAAAGATTTAGGGCAACAAGTGACAGAGCCAAGTGGAAGTAAATAATCGCCTACGTCCTGAAAAGACACGACACACGAAGAAAAAGAAATCGTTAGTCAGAGTGTAAACAATCGGCAAATCTGCCATGACCTATAACAAAGCTATCATTCTTTTCACAGACAAGAGAGTGTAGAAATTTTTGATAAAATGGAAGAAACTTTGTGTTCAAATATATGTGATGAGAAGAAGTGCACGCTATTTCTTATTAACAAAGAAAATGCGAATAAAACATCGTCTGAGTTATTCGGATTAAACGAAAGTTGACCTTGGCTTTAAGCCAGTCTATACATTGTGTTAGCGCTGTAGACACCTATGCGGATTTTAGTGGCACCGTATCAGCACGGTCGGTGTTTCCAGGTGATTACAGACTAAATACAACTGTTCAAGGTAGCGATTTACTAGTCCCAGGTCAAACCGACTTTGAAATCAGAGCTGTTTTTATCATGGACTAGATTCATGCAGGAACTAGAAAGCAGAATAGGCATTACTCTTAAAATAAATAAACTAAATTCTCCAGTCTGAATTCAGAGTACAGTGGCGGCAAAAATGCAAAGACGAAACAATGCTTTTAACAACAAAAAAAACTTTCTAGGACATGTAAATATGTACAGTCTTCAAAATATCAACCAGTCAAGTGCGATATGTAATACACACTTAGACAATCATGTCTCGAAAGAGACATGGCTAACTGTGCTGACGATTTCCACACAATAGGTTGTCATATTTTTTCTGCAATAAACTGGTTGCCAACCAAAGCTATATCACACAATCTCTTTGCTATTTAATCTATATCTGGAGGGAGAAGAGATGGATTCGTACTTTTCCTAAGGGTATTTACGCGTAAGTGAATGCAACGTATTCAGCTGGAATTCAAACTTGGCTCTTCAGTTTCTCGTTCCGAACCGATATCTGTTGCACCACAACGCACATCCACTGATTTTAATGTATAACATTTATTAAAAACACTATATTCTGTAATCTTTTCTATATAAAATTATATAGTAGGATTCCATTTCGCCTTGAAAATATCTTTATTATGACGAGGAATGCTGGTTTTGTCATGCAATATTAACTTAAAATCTCAGTGTTCCAAAATCTTTGATAGCGTTTAATACAGTTTCCACATTGACTGGCTTTTAATCAGTAATATTACGTAATATTACAAGAATTCCTATGAAACATATACCAGGGTTGTTGCCAGACCATTTAAACCTACTGACCTTGAATTCATAATATTCTTGCATTTTCTTTACTTTGTGACACCGGGTACCACCATGCATAAGTATTCTGCAAAAGTGTATATGCATGAAAATCTCTAACTTGTCTTGAAACATTCGAATTACTTTGACAATTTATGACTTTACCACAAAATATAACATAATTTTCTAAAGCTCCTCTGGCAAATAACCAGTTTTAAAATATATATTTTATATTTTTATAATATACTAGCTTTATATCCCGGCGTTGCTCGGGTGTATTAAAAGCTTTAAAACTAATCCATGGTCCTGGAGCTCAGACTCTTTGGACGTTGGCACGAAAGAATAAAAGCAATAGTTGTTTCCAGTTAAAGCGAAACCGTAGACTGAAAGAAAAATGAATGGATGTAAGTCAAATTTTGATTTCCTGGTATCGATATCAAATAAGCTCTTTCGTTTTAAACTGAAGTTTGATGGCTAAATAAGTCCTCTGAGTAAATGGTATCATGAACTACATGAATGGTATAAGAACTACAATTATACCTACTTAGAGCCAAACCCAAAGCAAAAAGTAAAATAAAAGGGCAGAAAAAATACAGACATACAGGCAGATAAACAGACACACACACAAACATCTTGCCTTATATATATATATATATATATATATATATTATCGATGTTCTGCGCTTGAGTAAGAGCTACAACCTTGAAACTTCTGATTATCATTTCTTATGTCTTTGTCTATGAGTGTATCAAATTTGATTAAAATCGGACCACTCCTTCTATTTTTCGATTATCGATTTTTTCGATATTTATCGGGGTTACCTCGACACAAAACCTAGCTAAGAACACTCGCAGACCTTATAGTACATCTGTGTAAATTTTCAAGAAAATTGGTCCAGATGTTTTGGAGTCTATAGGTAACGGATACACACAGACACAGACACGCAGACAAAGTTCCATTTATAAATAAGTTTAAATATTGACTCGAGGTCTTCTGACGTAATGATGACAGACTAAAAATCTGTTGCAGTTTTCATTCACAGAGAACATTACGTAGTATCATTGTTTCACTGATCTGTCATAATCTCTACGGTTTGTTTTCTCTGCGACATCCACATATCTTTCGGTCAGTTTGTTGCTTGTCGATAGCGCTGAGAACTGCAATGTTACTCCAATGCATTTTGACTAGGATTCCACCATCTGAAAACCATTCACCGTGCAACTTTGTTACTTTCTCACTCTGAAGAGACGATATTAATTATTAAGAAAGCCTTCATCTCTGCATTTACAAGAGTTTAAATTATGTGAGGTTTCTCATATTAATTTAAATAATGTTATTGTAACGTCTTTTTATCCGTTGGTATTTTTAATATGTTTCTGCGATAAACTCTCCAGCATCTCTACGTTATTTGCTGATCTAAGTAACATTAAAATGATTTTATGATGGAACTATTGTTTTAATTAACAGGAGAAAATTCTAGTTGGTTCTCTATCCATGTCTAATATCTCTAGGTTATTATTTCTACTGTTAGTCACCGTTTCCCTTATTTCCACTTATAATGCCTCTGTACTATTTGAATTCACAGAGATCTGGTGAAGTTTAGTTTAGTTTAGTTTAGTGTAGTTTAGTTTAGTTGTTTGTATTACCAGCATATCTACCCTTTTGGGTCATTTAATGCTGAAGAATTTGGTTTTTGTTTACTGATTATTGATCTTTTGTGAATCTATTGCTGTCGAGATAAGTAGAACTGTTGTGATTTGATGTGATGGTTATATGCTATCTTCTTTTGCGACTATATTTTGTTATATAATTTCGTTGCTTTTAGAAATTCTAAAAGGTCATTTGGGTCAGTTTTGTTGAAGATGTCTTTCAGATTGTTTTCTTGATAGAATCTTAATCGCATTTGTTCAGGATCTATGAAGCTTGTTAATATATGTTTCACTGTGTAGAGCTCCTAAGATGAAATGCAAATTGGTGCCTCCTCACCTTTTAGTAGGTCTGAATGGGTGACAGCGGTGTGGCCGATTTGAAGTCTAGTCATTACTACTTCTTCTCTTCTTGACATTTTCCTATTGGAAATTTTAACTTCTATCCATTCTTTGAGGATGGCTTTAATTTTGTAGAGTTTGTTATTTTTGCGGGAGTTCCACGACTCTTGCGATTTGCTCGTAATAAAGTTGGTGATTAGAGGTTTGTAATCTGTGTGGGGTACTTTTATGTCATTAATGTTGATGTTGAATGATCTTTTAGCTGTTATGTCTACTTTTTCGTTTTCACTGAGAATAATGTGGCTAGGAATCCAGCATAAAATAATGACCTGGTGAAGACCTTACAGCGTACCAACAGGAAATTTGTGGTAATAAAACAACAGATATTAGGACAATACTATAACTATTACTAATGATAATTATACACCACAGAAAATCAGATTTTAAGTTTAGTTCCTACAACTGTTGCATATTGTTTAGGAAATTGAAATGCATCAACAAACGAGGTAAGCAACACTCTTTAGCAACATTTTATCGAAAATTTAAGATGAAACAAACTATGTAATAGGTTCTGGTTTTCATGTTTATTTTTTATTTATTTATTTTTTGTTGTTGAGGGACCGAACGGGCATCGTTTTCAAAGTTATGCTGAATGTTTGTCACAAATATCAGTTTTCTAATCTTCTTGTTTGTAAAAAATGATCTTTAAGGAAAAAGCGCATACAGGCAATCTTATCTATGAATCATTTGTTTCAGATAAACACAATAACTGTAGATTTTAGTTAAATCTCAAGATACTAAACATTATATAACTTTGATTTACTATCAAGTGAAAACGGTTTAAGTGTAAAAAAAAAGAAGAAAAATCTAAAAAATTAAAAGTAAATTAGTTGCGTAATCTTTAAATTTAAATTGCAATTGAACATAGTCAGTTAAGTGTCATACGTGAAACACGCTTGGGCGATCATGTCTCGAAAGAGTGGGTAGAAGATTATCCCGCAGTAGGTTGCCATTGCTTTCTGCGGTGGACAGGTTGCCTGTCAAGGCTATAGAACTGAATCTGTCATATTATTTAATCCATAACTGGAAGGAAGAGACGGACTAATACTTTTCCTGAGGCTATTTGCGCGTATAGACTATATTAGAAAAAAAACGAGGGTGATCGGTATTGCTTTTCCTGATTTTTTTGCTTCAGTTCAAAACCACTGATTTTATTAAAGACATTTTCATTTGTGATCTAATTTTTCCCGAAAAATCAGAATGTTGGTATAGAGATTGTAGTCAAGAAGCAATGCAATTTATGAACTTTCCACATGCTGCCTTTCATTCATCATCGATAAAATCTTCCTTAATGATGTTAACTTTGAATCATTTGGAGTTATCTTTAATGATTATGATTGTTTCTGATTTTTCTTCAGCTCTCCGCTTTGAATGACGGACAATAAATCAACTTTAAACTTTTAAAACTTCTTTCACGAACAGAGTTATTTTTATCTGTCAAGAAGCTTTCTATATTTTGTAGACTCATAGAAAAGTTGTTCTTGTTAACTTTACGTATGTATTTATTTTTTTAATTTTCTCTCTGTATTAATACAAATGAGGTCTTGGGAATGATGGAAACAAAAATGAAATTAATACCAAGCATCAGAAGGAGACAGCTGAAGTTCCTGGGACACGTAATGAGGAAGGAGGGCCTGGAGAATCTGATACTAACAGGCTATATAGAGGAAAAAGGAGACAGGGGAAAGCAACGGATAACATATTTGAAGGACCTAATCAGGTGGATGACGAAACGAGGATTGCATGGTGTACCAGGAGAAGGCGTGCTCAGAGCCACCAAGGATAGGAAAAAGTGGAAGGCCATGATCGTCTACGTCCCGAAGGAACAAGGCACATAGAAGAAGAAGATATAAAAATTTAAAAGAATATTTCACCTTTTAGTTTTAACACGTGTAAGTGTTCGAAATATCTACCGTAATAGAATATATTGAATATATTAAAATATGCCCAAAAATAATAGAAGATTAAGCAAAAAGTCTGTTTGCTTATTAAGTAGAAAGTATACTAATATAAGACGAATGAACGTTTGAACCAATATATTAAGTGTGAGTAAAAGCTACACTATATTTCTTGATTGTAAGGATATACGGTAGTGTAAGTGATGTTTCAGTCAGTTAATGTCCGTTGGATTGTAATGAATATCGGCTTCGGAATGATAAATCGGAGCGCTAATTTCGAATTCCACCCTATTTCGTTTCATTCACTTACGCACAAATAATCTTGGAAAAGGTTTTAATCCATCTCCTCTCCCTCCAGTTAAGGATTGAATAGCAGAACAGATTGGATTCTGTAGCCTTGGCTTATTAAAATCTAATGGCAATCTACTAATCTACCATAAAATCTAATGGCAACCTACTGTGGGAAAACATTCTGCTTAGTCAGTCATATTTTGAAAAAGACATGATCGCTCACGCATGTATCGCGTACGGTAAATAACTGACTGACAGAACCGATACCTATGAATAAACTGGAATAATCAAACCAAGATCGAATTTCCGATGAAATTGTTATGTTAAACTTTGCATCAATAGCCTTGAGAAAGTAATGAAAATATCTATTCTCTCTAATTTCTTGGATCTGGCGACAACCAGTGAAAGGAAATTTAAATATTTGAATTCCAAATCTGGAGTAATTTACTAGAGAACGAAACTCATGATAGCCTGCGTCATAATGGAGACAGTATTTGAAAACTTTTAAAATTCAAAACGCCCAAACCTCTCTGTGTCTCCTTCACTAACATACGCGGTATCCGCACTAACTTTTATAGCGTAGAAGCATTCCTCCAAACTAACTCCCCTGATATCTTAGCCCTATGCGAAACTAACCTTGATTCGTCTATCCCCTCATCTGAGTTCCATGTTCCTGGTTACCTTCCTTTCTTCAGGAAGGACTCCAACGCCCATATGCATGGGCTTGGTGTATATGTCAGTGAACATCTCCCCCTAGCTAGAGTAACATCTCCCGAGTAACGTTTCTCCAATAGCCCTAACGGAAGGAACTTGCTACTAGACCTCTGTTTCACTTCCACCCCAAATTCTTGCTCCACCAGACTGCTCTGCCCTCTCGGAAACTCTGACCACGCCGTAGTTTCTGTCAACATCTCGTTCCACTCCACCCCTATCCAAGAAACCCAGACCAACAGAATTTCCTACTGCTATCAAATAGCAGACTAGGATTCGTTCCGTGACTTCCTCTGCGACGTCCCTTGGAACAATGTTTTTAGTCTTCCCATCGAAGACTGTGCATCAGAGGTCTCCTCCTGGGTTAAGGCTAGCATCGATGCATTCATCCCTGCCAGGAAAATTCAGCTTAAATCCCATTCGTCTTCCTGGTTCACGCCCGGTTGCTCGGCCGCCATTTTCGCCTCAGCTCGTAATAAGTGTAAAAAGATACTTAACGAAGCTAAGATGCTGTTTGCTGCCAGGATGTAGCAGCGCATAGCGTCCTCCAAGTTTGGTACCAAAGATTACTGGCGCCTCTGAAAATGCGTGCTTAGCAAGTGTAAGTCCTCAATACCCCCACTAATAAAAGGTTTTGAGGTCCTCACCTCCTCAGCGGATAAGGCCGAATTCTTTGCCGTAGATTCTCGACCAATTCCACTCTGTACTCGTCTGGAATCCATACACCCCATTTCCCATCTAGAACTGAGGCCCAATTGAATGACGTCCACATCACGCCCTTGCTGGTTTCTAGCATAATCTCAAAACTGGACCCTCACAAAGCGAGTGGTGGGGATTGAATCCCAATCATAGTTTTGAAGAATTGTGCCCCTGAACTCTCCTCTATCCTTTCTAAGCTCTACAACCTCTGCCTATCTTCCTCCTGCTTTCCTGCCTGTTGGAAGTCTTCTTCTGTGGTTCCAATATTCAAGAACACTGGTGAACAATCGGGCCCCTCAAATTACCGCCCCATATGACTTCTTCCGATCTTCGGCAACGTGTTCGAAGCCATTATCAATGCCGAGGTCGTTCAGCATCTCACAGCCCACGGGCTCCTCTCGGACAAACAGTATGGCTTCCGCTTCACCAGGTCCACTGCTGATATTCTAACGACCATCACTGAGTATATATACCAGGCTCTCGACAAGAATGATGAAGCCCGAACCGTCGCATTGGATATCTCTAAAGCATTCGCCAGAGTATGGCATGCCGGCCTTCTACGGAAACTGCGAAGCTATGGCATAACTGGACTTTTGTTGGACTTAATCCGGTCATTCCTCTCTAACCGCATACTGAAGGTGGTATTAGACGGACATGCCTCCCAGAACTACCCTACAAACGTGGGTGTACCCTAGAGCTTTATCCTAGGTCCTACGCTCTTTCTAATCTATATCAATGATCTCCCCGATACCATACGATCACAAGTAGGCATGTACCCTGATGATACCACAGTTTACTCTCGCCTCGATCAAAAATCTGATGTTGGAGACAAGGCGAACCTCGCTGCCGAGCTTGAGAAGGGCCTCTAATCCGTGGTGGATTGGGGTAATAAATGGCTCGTAAAATTCATTTCTTCCAAAACAAAGCTGCTATCAATGAACCACCACAGACAACCGCACCTCCCTCCCATTAGCATGGAACAGGCTTGCATCCCAGAGAGTAAATCACTATGCCTGCTTGGCATGACACTCTCAGCAGACCTCAAGTGGAATGACTACGTCGAATCCATTGCTAAATCCGCAGCTATGAAATTCGGCTCTCTGTGCAGGGCCCGGAAATTCTTTCCGCCTGAATCTATCCTGCAATTATATAAATCCACCATCCGCCCGTATATAGAGTACCACTGCCACATCTGGTCGGGTGCCCCTTCTATTCTCCTCGGGGTTCCTGACAAAATACAGCGAAGAATCTGTAATGTGATTTATACCGACTTGGCTGACCGCCTGCAGTATCTCTCTCACCGGCGTGACGTGGCATCCCTGTGCCTCTTCTATAAATACTTTCATGGCTTCTGCTCTGACGAACTTAAATCACTGGCGCCCCCTAGATGTGAATTTGCACGTGATACTAGATTGGCAACTAGGTCCCACCCTTTTACAGTGAAACCGATGAAATGTAACCGCAATTTCTACTCCAACAGCTTCTTTCCTCGCACTTCCCGCCTGTGGAATTCCCTACGGCATGCTTGCTTCCCCGTCGGCTACAACGTCCAGGAGTTTAAATGTAAGGTCAATAGACACCTCCTAACATAATTACTCACTCCCACTCTCTCCAACTCTCTCCCTATGTACATCCTAAGTCGTCTATCACCCTCCTTCTGACATTTCCTATACCCAATCCCTCTATACAACCCCTTGCGCTATAGTGGCAGTGGAATGCCTTGCTTGGGTTGACACGATTAAAAAAAAATATAACCCATACATAAATCAAGTCATATTCTATTTTTAACGATTAATAGTCCGGATTTATGCCTCATATTTAGAAAACGGGTAAAGAATTTTTGGAAACAGCAGCAAACTGTATACCAATATAAAGCAAGCATTATCTTTTAATTGCAGTTGTTTGGATTGTTCTACGAAACCTTTTTTGCTGAATGTAGAATCTTTAATCATTTAATTAACATCGATTAGCAACAATAACATCAGTGCATCTGACAATTACGACAAAATAAAAAGATTAATTCTATAATAAATGGTTATAAGCTCAGTAAATGATTAAACCAAATACAAAAAAAAATTATTTCAGTTTAGGTAAACAAAATACGAACTGTCACACACACACACACGCGCGTATATATATATATATATATATATATATATATATATATATATATTATAAATTACATTTCAAAGACTTACCCCCCCCTATCACTAACTTCCACCAGCACTTCGAACAAACTAAATAAATATAAAGAAAAAGGATTTCCAGTACTTTACACACCACCTGATGAGACATTGAAGTTTCAATTTCGAAACGAGTGTACCTTCGTAGCGGATATATATAGAATAATTATGTACATGTTTTAAAATATAATTTATAATAAATATTTACATCTCGATATAGTATATATCGAGCACTGTTTTAAATTAATGTTTTGGGCGTTGTAAGAATTTTCCGTTCTGTATTCACTCGGATATATATATATATATATATATGCATATATATACTCTGTGTTACTGACTTTGATATTAGGGGTTAACAATCTAATATTACAATCACAAAAAGTATAAAAATCCTACGTTTTGGGCAAAACAACGACTAGCATAAATTGAAAAATTTGTCGTTTTCTGTTAAATTTAAACATTTAGAGTGTTAACTATTTTTAAAATGCTGAAACTGATGCCCAATTTTTAAAAAGCACGAACGTTTCCTGTCTTGTCACTGTGTTTGATGTTTGAGACACGAGAAAATGAGTAAAAAACAGTGAATTCAAAATAGAATCTTCGTTTGATAAGGTGAACAAGTGAAAAAAGGATTCCATCAAAACAAGAGGAAATCCGTTTGATAATCATGACATTATACATGGGAATTAGCCAAGAAAACATTCGCCTCAAGATATAGATTCCCTGGAATTATTATCACGGATAAATGCTCTTTTCTTTGATGGAGGGTGCGGCGGGACGAAAGATTCGAAGATAAAGAAAAAAATTAATAAGAAAAAAAAAAGAAATTTTAGCTCTATGTGAAAATGTAAAAATAGGAATAAAATTAAAACAACGGAGAAATAGATAAATCTTCAAGGAAGAACGAATTAAAAAATTCAATTTCAAATAAAAATAGAAAGTTAGTAAAATGGGGAATAGCCTAAAGAAAAAGTTGAAAACGAAAAGACGCAAATTTAAATGAAAGGAATATATTTACACTGGCTGCAAAAAGTATTAACCCTGTAATAAAAACACATCAGAGAGATTTGCAGCATAGGACAGCGAGTTGTTTTTCTTTTTTTTTTTTGCGGATTTTGAAAATTTAAAGCTGAAACATTTTAGACCAAACAGCGGCAACTCATTCGAACCCGCGGGCGGATCGTGTTATAATGATGGGTCGCTGTCCGGACGAAGAGCATTAATGAAAAAATTAAAGAAAATTACATATGCAGACACCTGTCAACCTAATATTTAAAACCATAATGAAAATAAACATTGAGAAATAAGAAGAACAAAAGAAAATCTAAAATTAAAAAACACCTAACAAAAATTACTTTTCCTTAAGGAACGTCAAAATACTTCAAAGTGAATAAAATCAACCGAAATGAAATGGATGAAGTTATGACGTCACTAAAATGTTTTTTTTGTTTATATCCGGGAATCGAAAAGTGCAATATTTTATATTTTCTGGGTTTTATTTCGATTTTAAAACAAATTACTAAAACGTAACAAAATCCTTTTTGAATAAGTAAATACGAAGAGCATTCATTACATTTATTTGGATTTTATTTCAGTATTCAAAATTTATTTTTTATGTTTACTTTTTAATTTTTTTACGTATAAATGGAGGAGATTGGGTTTTGACCATGTTGTTGCGGTCATAGTATTCAAATTCGGTTGGGTGGATCAGCTAAATATAACAGTAGGCTTTTTGATGAATTCGAAAGCCTCGTCTCTCATATCAAAAATAGAGTCATTGGTAATCAGGCTCGCAGGCCAGTCAAAATGCCTTCGCGGGCTGTATCCGGCTCGAGGGCCGTAGGTTGCCGACCCTTGTTTTAGATTGTAAGAATAGTTATTTTCTCTGAGTGAATATTGCAATACTATTGTTTTATGAATAACATTGATATTTCCAGATAAATGTCACTACTTATTCCCTACCTGATGGTAGGGATGGTATGATGTGTTCATACCTTTTTCAATATTTAGATAATATTTGTTGCACTCAATTACGCATTTGTGCGTACGTAAATGCAACAGTCAGTCAGTGTCATACGTGAAACACGGTTAGGCGATCACTGTTTCGAAAGAGACATGGCTGACTGGGCAGCAGATTATCTCGCAGTAGGTTACTATTACTTTCTGCGGTAGATTGGTTACCAGCTAAGCCTATAGAACCCAATCTGTTCTGTTATTTAACACATAACTGAAGGGAGGAGACAGATTAATTCCATTCCCAGGGGTATTTGCGCGTAAGTGAATCCAAGAAATTCAACTGGAATTCGAACTTGGTTCTCCGATTTCTCGTTCCGAATTCCAACACGGCTTTTCGAAATTTTTTCAAATCCGTCATCCATTATATCACTCACACGTCCGTTTAGAATGGAATTATCAATTTTCCCCATTAAATTCTTTCGAGGCAGAGAGTTAATATTCTGGGATATTTTTATTTACTTATTAATATCTTATAATTTCAGTATATAGATTTGTCCTCCGCGTATTACTATCTTTAATAACTGCCAATTGACATTTATTTTTATGCAACATACAGGTGAAGTTTCATAAAAATTGAAGAGCAAAGGCAAAAAGCCTTTGCTTTTCAATTTTTAAGAAACTTCATAGTGAGTGCAGATAAATGAATTTCCATCTAACTAGATTCACTCTAATCTTAATGTAACGCTTCTATAAATTCCTCCATGATGACAATTCTTTTCTTGCTTTTTTATTTTTGCAAGTATAGATCACCTATTGAACTTTGAAACCTCTTAAGGCTGCTTACTTATAATATTACAGCAACATTCGTTGTTTAATTATGAAATGTCACACACACATACGCACACACATATATATATGTGTGTGTGTGTGTGTGTGTGTGTGTGTGTGTGTGTGTGAAGTTTAGAAATTTTTTTAGATATACTACAATTTCATGGGTAATAAGCATTTCGCCGCCAAATGATGACCTTGCGGCTCGTCAGATGCAAATCTTAGAACAGTTAATCCTCAAAATATCCCCAAAAATATTATTATACACAGACGCTCATATGTCCATATTAAGAATAGATATTTATAACTGTAATTTACAAAAAAAAATCCTAGCTCATTCCAAAACACCCCAAAGAAAGAAAAAAAGAAAAAAAGAGAAAAAGTAGACCATTAATAATTGGAAAGAAGAGAAAAAAGGAAAGAATAAAGATAATAAAATTTCCTGGGGTAATATAAAATATACAATGTGAAGATACAGTTTCGGAAAAAATAAAACAATATTTTATTTATAAAAAAACTGGATTGATGTGCATTCAACAAGAGAATCTACTGAAATGTATATGTCACTTAACTCGAAATGAAAATAAAGACATGATAACAATATTAATGTTAATATTCCGTACTACACCACATAAAATGTTAGGAAGGAAACTTACATCAATATAGGAAAGAGCAATAACATTACTAGACGTAAGAAACATATTTTCTTGAAAAATTATTTTCTCCAAAGGAAATAGAAATATGAACAACGAGGAAGTTTGGATGGATTGGAATTAAAAAGTCATTTTCCCTAGAATTCACTGCTATATTAATATGGTGAAGTAGGGATTGGGACATTTAACGGAATTAAAATTAAGGAATAAGAATCAGAGGCACAGCGCGTATAACAACGTGATTGGGGGACTCGATAGCAGAACAGAAACAAGAAAATTACATGTCTAATTTGTGTAGTGTTACCATTGATATAACTGTGTGGAGAGCCATCATTATTTATGCCCTGAAGTTTCTTGGGCAATAAAATAATAAAATTAACTTTAGTATTTGTCTATATTTCTGAGATGATGTAGTATTTACATTATTTACATTTTTAGGACTATTGTTCTCACCTTTGTTGTCATTTGTACGACGTTTCGGTCGTTGTGCACTCCGACCTTTTTCAGGTGTTAGGAATTTCGAAACCGAACACTTTATTACAATGGCTGGGATATAAGATTTTCATTCCTTACGTAGTAGAGCCTCTTCTGGTAGTCATGAGTTATCTTCCTCTAACCCTGTAAGTGAAACACTTCTGTAGCCTGTTATTGAACTTATAACCCTTTCGGTTAAGACACAAGAACTAACCAACGTCTATATCCACTGAGCCATGTGTTCTTAAGAATTAAAGGGTTCGGTTCGAAATTGCATAAGTTGAATATTTGCTAAAAGATTTCGGTGAAATAGTCATTCGAGACATGACTGGCTAGGCAGAAGATTATCCAGCAGTAGGTTGCCATTGCTTTCTATGGCAGACTGGCTGCCAGCCAAGGCTATAGAACCCAATCTGTCATGTTATTTAACCCATAACAGGAGAAAAGAGATGGGATAATTCATTTTCCAAGGGTTTTTGTGCGTAGGTGAATGCAAGAAATTCAACTAGGAACTCGAACTCAGCACCCCGATTTGTCGTTCCGAGTCGATATCCACTCCACCAGAATGCACATCTTAACAATAATAAGTAATTCCTGAATCTCAATGTTTGCTGATAGGACAGATTAGATTAACTATTCACTGTCGCTTCATTTGGAACAATGCAAAAAATATTAAAAAATTGATTGTCAATCAAAATCACTATATTATCAAATTAATGAGACGAGTGATTTAATATAAAATCCCAATTTGGTAATTTTATATACTAATGAATAATATTTATTTAGAATGTATAACTTAAATATGTTCACTACAAAATAGCCATTTTGTTTCGACACGTTTGTGTCTTATCAAGTGATGAGGCTTATTTCAAGTTGGAGAGTTTTAAAAGCTTCAAGAGCAGCCAAAACTACTTAACTAGGGAATCATTGTTACATATAGGGAACCAATCAAATTAGATCATACACAGATAGCGCCGAAACAAAATGGCTACTTTTGTACTGATATTATAGCATATTTATATTATAGATTCTAAATAAATATAATTCGCTCTAGTTTGTATTGAAGACTTTTTAAAAAAATAGTGTTTCTTTGGATACGGATTTTTTTCTTTCTGTACCTACCCTATACTTGGATAAACTAATGAATATATATTAATTATTGCCTTAATTTATGGATGGAGGAAGTGACATTACATACATTAGTTAAATTGCGACTATTATCTTCATATCTATACTTATTATCATATTACTACATGTCTCTATAATTTTTTATCTGATTCAGGTGTATGCCAATCCGAATAACTTTCAGGCAAATTGAAACTGAAATCTTTATTGGGTAGCCTGTGTTGGATGCCAAAATCAAAGAATATCTTGTCGTGATTCTGTTCAATACATCTCAGTTAGTGCTAGTATTTTTTCAACTGAATCGTAGTTAATACTACCGAATTCAGGGATTGAACATTATTATATTAACTGGCCACGGAATCCACGATCCAATGATTTAACCTATGCGTTTTCTGAGACGATCTCACCCAGGAGATTATATAAAGGCTTCAGTTAAGGCGTGCCTAAAACGTCGTGATAAAACGACAAAGATGAGAAAGAGTGCCTGTCCGTTAATTCATACTCATTCTGTAAAATCTTCCACTGTTAATCTTGAGGTTTTGTAAAGTTGGGAGAAAGTTTAATGATGTAGCTGAAGAGATTTAATGAGTCTTTAGCAAATATTTACATTGAAACATCTTGCGATATTGAAAATCTTCATTCAGCCTAGTAGCTTTTAATTGATTCGACCGCTGAGCTCAGACGCTTTGGGAAAATACACAGCCATCTGATCCATAAATTCTTATTATTTTAGCATTTTCTAGAGGACATATTTTTTATTGCTAATCAATAAGCAACACAAACAGCAGAGAATCGTTTTAGTTAATACACACACACACACACACACACACACACACACACACACACACACACACACACACACATATATATATATATATATATATATATATATAATGAAGCTTTGTAAAAAATGTAACTTCTGGAAACATTCTTTAATTTAAAACTTGACACATTCAATGTAAGTTTTTTTAATTATTCTAATAAAATATCGAATTCTGATAATCCTTTAAAAATGGAATATTAATTTCTAAAGGTTAATCACATTAACATTTAAAATATTAAAAGAAATATTTTAAGAATATTTTAAATAGATTAATGATAATAATAATAATAATAATAATAATAATAATAATAATAATGACTAGAAAAGATCGCAAATTTCCACCAAGGCAATACTGACTTCACCCTAGCTATCGGGAAGAGAGGATTATCATAAATAATAAGAGAAATGAATTTTCATTGGTGAAAATATTTAAAATTGGTCTCGACCCCTCTCAGTACTGAATAACCACATTAAAAAAAAACAGAGGAGTTAATTTGGTTTTTAAAATGATCGAGGTTATTTAGTATTCGATAAGAAAAGCAAATATTAAATTTTAATAATAAAACAGAAAAATAATCCAGAATCTTTAAACCGTACTGGTTTGAACCCAATATCTAATCTGTTTGTTAGTCATGAAATCAATCATCCTTGAAAGTTTCAACCGAATCCATCAAGCTGGTCTTTAGATCACCTGACCAAGGATAGACAAATAACAAACAGACAAACTCAATCGAATACAATGACACTGCTTTAAATCTGAGGTAATAATGACGAGTTATTCTAGGCAATAGGCGAGAGATGATATTGTTCGGCTGTGTTTTAAAAAGATGAATTGTTCACCATCGAGAAGACATCGACTCCACAAAAAAGGGACTCAGAATACGTAAAACAAAGCAAGTAAGTGCTTAAGAATGAATAGCAGCCGTAAACTGCGCAATCAGTCAGTCAAGCAAGTGCCATACGTGATACATGCTTGGGTGATCATGTTTCGAAAGAGACATGCCTAACTGGGAAGAAGATTAGCCCGCAGTAGGTTGCCATTGCTTTCTGCGGTAGACTGGTTGCCGACCAAGGCTATAGAACCCAGTCTGTCCTGCTATTTAACCCATAATTGGAAGGTAGAGACGGATTAATACCTTTCCCGAGGGTATTTGCGCGTAAGTGAATACAATGGATTCAACTGGAATTCGAACTCGGCTACTCGGTTTCTCGTTCCGAGCCGATTGTGCAATAACTGACTGAAAACATTAAGTGCGTAGCTGAATCTTTCTCAAGAACGGATCAAATCAGCTCCATGAAAATGTAAATACTTCACTTCTCTCCTTATTCTGACAATCCACATTGAATAGCCTAGATTTTGAGAAGAAGATATGTATTTATAATATTTCTATGTGCATGTGTGTAAAAGTAAATATCATTGAAGAGAACTTGCACTCAGCTGGCCGGTGCTGCTTTCCATTCCCCTGGCCGTTATGACATAAACTAACACGCACTTGTAAATTCCAAACAAGAGATAACATAAATAAAGAAGATAAGTGTTGTAAACTGTTTGAAAATAAAATTAAGATGTGGGCTACATAATTAGACAAATGCAAAAAAATATAGGGATGAATATGTAGGAAGGCCAAGCCACTTAAATCTGAGTAAACGAATGAATATTGATCCACCCGTGCATTGAATACTGCTGCCATATCTGATCGGCAGCCTCTGCTACCCACCTAGTGGTCCTTGACAAAATCTAACGGAGAATCTGTAATTTGATCGATCCCGACCTACCAGCCAAGATACAGTCATTTTCTTACCGGTGCATTGTGGCTTCTTTGTGTTTCTTCTAAAAAATATTTCACGGCTTCTGCTTTGATGAACTTAGCTTGCCAGGATTTTAAGTGTAAAGTGAATAGTCATCTCCTATCTTGCAAATTTGCGTCCTCCCTCTCATGCTCCTTTCTCTACTCTCGGTATCTTAAGGCTTCTCTTACCTACTTCCTGACACGCCCTGTAACCTGTTAATTTTTCTCATAACTTTCCTCGTATGCAACCCCCTGCGCACCAGTGGCAATTGACTGCTTTGCTTAGGGTGATATGATTATATAAAAAAAATATACCAGTCTTGTATTCACAGCAAACAACCTAGTGGAACACGTGCATAAGATCCATAGAACCATGATTTATTTCTAGTCAAAAACAAGACTTTTAGCTCTCCACAATTTGTTGCACTAAGCATAATTCTAAGTGTGTTAGGCTGTCTTATATTGCTCTCTCAGTGAAAGGGCTGTATACATCTGTCATTAATCCTGCTACTATTCTAAATAGCTGATTATCTTTTGCAATTTTCGAATGTTTTGCGCAACAACCAGACACTGTTCCTTTACGAAGACTTTCAATATTATAGGAATAAAATGTTCACAAAATTCTTAGTAAACATAAGACTGCACTAAATTTCAGTTTATATTCTTGCTGAGTTAAAGGTTTTCACACTGCTTTGCAGTAGGGATGTTTCGGTTAGCCTTTATGTTTTCATTTTATAACAAACGCAGGTATCCCTTGTATGTCTGGCCTCATTCTAATTTACAACAGCTGCTGATCTGCCACTGTGGAAGCTATCACTAAGGTTGGTTCCTGGTCTCCTGAAGAGAATTCCATTAATTATAGAGATCCATCATGTTATAGTTCTTATGTCTTGTGGATCCATTTCAGTATTGCATTAATTTCTTCTTAAAGTAAGTGTTTAAAAATGGCAGCAATATAAATGTCAGGTTGCATATAAGAGATTAAAAATAACTTTTGAAATGTGTGAAAATAAAAACTTCAGAGGTTTTTAGGCATCTTGTGTCAAATTGTCTCCGGCAATAAGCATAAGACACTTCTACAGGAAAAACTGATCGTTTCACCTCGAACAAGGCGATAATGCCACTGATTTGCAGGGGGCTACATAAGTGTAAAAAGATTAATTAGAAGAGAGTGAAGAGGAAGACGAACCAGTTAGAAAGGAGCAATAGAAGAATGGGAATACAGGTGTGATGACAGTTTCAAAGGCGGAGAGAAAGGAAAGGATATACGGGGTTGGGAAAGAACCAGCATTATGGTTTAGTCATAATTCACAGGGGAAATAATAGTGAATCCACAGAACATCTAATGAACTCTTGTTGATGTGCATATTAGGCTCGTGTTTTTTCTTTCCTCTATCAAATCAAGAATAAAATGCTTTTGTCGTAAATACACTTATGCATTCTCTCCGAAATAAATATAAATGTCAAGTCACTTATTTTTATAAGCATGTTTTCAATGTCCAGTTGAAGAAATTCTGCATAGAAAAAATTAATCTGTTTTATTATTATGCGGATATCATTGACTGAGCTCGTGAGCAATGATGAGGAGTTGGGAAGAATAGCAACGAACACAAAATTAATAGTGAGCAAGAAAGAGACAACTGAAGTTTCTGGCACATGCAATGATGAAAGAGGGCTTGAAAAACCTGATACTGACAGGCCAGATAGAGGGAAAAACGAGACAGATGAAGGCAGCAGATAACATATTTGAAGGGTCTGAACATATGGATGACAGAACGCGGGGTGTGTGGTGTAATAGGAGAAAGCGTGCTAAGAGCCACCAGGAGCCATGATCATCTACGTCCTGAAAGGACAAGGCACTCAGAAGAAGAAGAGAATAAGACACAAATACCAAATATGTTTACTCACTGTTACTCATATACTTCCTGGCTAGAAGTAATCCTGTTTGATATACATTACACCGTTGGCAGAAAAAGAAAAACAACTTAACTCTTCATGTCAATAATTGTATCAAGTTAATAATACTAGGTAATTAAAACTGAACATTTACAATTATCATCATTGAGTGAGAGCCGAGAACCCCAATATGACGGGGAAGGTATACAAAGCCCAATATACACATCATGTGACCGTGTCTGATGAGAATGCATCAGGCATATGTCTCGAGGTCAATACAACAAAAGTTTTGATGAACGAAGCACATAAAGCTATAAGTAGATCCCGGTTAGAAATACATTTTTTATGAGCAAACTAGTCCGTTCAAACGGTGTCATTTTTTGTGGGTTTCTATACGCGTCAAGATATGTTAGTACCCTATGACGCACTCTCCTAAGCAGGGATTAGAAATATGTTAGGCACGAGGAAAGCACACTTTCTCACTCAAATATTTTGTAGCCGAGGCGTTAGGTACAACGAATCAACCAGTGGTTTCACCGGTGTAGGTTTAATCCTTGCCGGAGAGTCAGTCAGTTAAGTGCCATACGTGATACACGCTTGGGCGATCATATCTCGAAAGAGACATGACAGACTGGGCAGAAGATTAGCCCGCAGTAGGTTGCCATTGCTTTCTGCGGTAGACTGGTTGCCGACCAAGGCTATAGAACCCAATCTGTCCTGCTATTTAACCCATAACTGGAAGCAAGAGACGGATTAATACCTTTCCCAAGGGCATTTGATCGTAAGTGAATACAATGGATTCAACTGGAATTCGAACTCGGCTTCCCGGTTTCTCGTTCCGAGCCGATATCCACTGTACCACAACGCACATCCGCTTACATTTCCTTTAAGATTTCTTCAATGAGCCGGCCAATAAACGTAATACACAACGTTTAAAATAAAGGCAAACAACACTTCTACTCGGCAAATAGTCGTTATGTATTAATAAGATATATTGTCAGAATGAGAAAAAATAACTCATTGATTGCAAATAAAACATTAATAATAATTAATGACACATGCAGGTGTAAACTTCGAGATGTCCAAAAAACTAAGAGATGTGCTTTGAAATGCGGTATAATTGATAAAGATACGCTCGGCTTAAAAGTGGCTCACTTAATTGGCAAATGAATACAGGCTTGATTTCTGACGGCGCTTGTCGTTTTCTTTACAAGGATTTTTTAAATGTATCCTGTTTCTAATGACAGGAACATCTCCTGAAATGCGTTTGCTCATTAAATATGAATGTTTTTAGCAATATATATATATATATATATATATATATATATATATATATATATAGAGAGAGAGAGAGAGAGAGAAATTTAAGTAATTATTGCTTGTTTCGAAAAAAAAAATTTTATTAGAAATGTTGAGGGGTAAACATTGTTGGGAGTTGTATTCACCTGTATTGGTATAGATTGTCGAAAGAAAATCTACATTTTGCATGAATCAATGTTATATTTCCATTTTCTAGGAAACAAACTTAAGTAAAGGATAAATAAATGCACCAAGATTTGGTGCAGATATTGTTAAGGATCGTTAGTGAGAGGCAGCCTTTGAGATTTCACTCGACGGATCGACTCAGATGATTAAATTTATTGGGCAATTAAAGTTTATTGCTTTACTCGGCCGCGGTCGATTAAAAATATCGCAATGTAACGTGTCCGTTCAAATACAGAAAATACCAAACCTAACTTTTACAAACTAAAAGAATGCCATTGAATATTCACAAGTTACTTAGAATGACCTACAATGATATTTGATATCTTTGGTCACGCTTTTATCGTCCCGGTCATTGTAAACATTCGTTTAATTAACTCTTCCAGAGTGAAGCCAAAATGTCTCAGTCGCCCAGATTGATTATAAAAAGTAAAAACAAACACTTGAAAGAAAGCAAAAAAAATACGCATATTTCTATCAACCACGCACCGAAAAACAAATTATCCAAGAAAGTAAATTTTATAAAAAATCGTTGTGAAAATCAGATTTGTTATTATTGTGTCGTCTATGAGATGGAGGTCCTAGTCAAACAGAATTAAGGAACTATGAATTTAGATACCTCCACTCAATTTCCAAAAAAGAGTGATTCAAAATTAATACAAACAAAGTTTTATCATCAAAATGTTCATGTTATAAGAAGAAAGATCATCTTTTGTTGGTATTATTTTTTTTTAATTTTTAAATCCTTTCTAACACGTTCAAAATTTTAATTAAAATGTCATTTTTTCTTTGCCGTCAGCGATTCACGTTATATTTACGTAAGGCGGCTATTAAGAAAAAGAGATCGGTCGAGTAAAATGATTTAGGGGTGAGTAAATTCTCCCTTGCTCTTGACTGCCGGTCGAGTGATATCATTTTCAAATCTCAAAGGCTGATGAGAGGTAATTTCGAATTCCACTTGATGTAGCATGGTGTGCCAAACGAATACGTGTTTTATAGGCATGCTTGCTCTAGATTGTTGTTTTCCATTAAAAAGTCTCTAGCTGTTAAATCTGTAGCATATGAAACTAAATTCGTCGAGTTTTCAACAAAGGATAATGGCGCAATTTGAATTTGAATGTCTTTTTATCAGTTTTATTCCTTCCTTGATGGGTAAACTGCGATCCGGTACTTATAAAAAGATGACGGAAGCCGCTCAGTGGTAGGCGAACATAAAAATGGCAGCAAGGTAGTCAGCTACTCGATAAGTGTTATTCAGAAAATATTTAAATTTCAGGCAAACTGATTTCATAAAGAATCGAGGGAAAAGTAATGATTAGTTCTGCTTTCAATTTAAATAAACTGTGCTATTAATAAACTCGATATCCGTTTTAAGTAGAGTTAAAAACACATTGAGAATCATTATATGCACGTTATAGTGCATATAATGAGACGGGTGTGCGTTGTGGAGCAGTGGATATCGACTCTGAACGAGTTCGAATTCCAGTTGAATTTTTTGCATTCACTTACACACAAATACCCTTGATGGCGGTATTAATTCATTTTTCCCCCAATTATGGGTTAAATAATAGGACAGATTGGGTTCAACAGCCTTGGCCGGCAACCAGTCTACCGCAGAAAGCAATGCCAAACTAGTGCGGGATAATCTTCCGCCCAGTCAGTCATGTCTCTTTCGAGACATGATCGCCTAAAACGTGTATCACGTATGGCACTTAGCTGACTGAATGAGACGGAACCTTGCCAGTTAGAACAGTAAAATTTTAATATTTGCAGAAGAGAATAAATATTTATTTTATTATTTAATCGGTATCACTTAATGAAAGACAGTAAAGCCACAAGGAGTTTCAGATTGTGGAAGAATTAGAAAAAGAAACGTTAATAATGAGCAGTAGGGAAATATGTTGTATATCGATCCTTCTTGTATGGACCTCTTTGACGAAAATAAAACTTTGAACTTAAATGATGAGAGTAAACTGCTGCTTCGTAAAGAAAAATAAACCGCATATATTCAAATGGTGAACAAAACTCGAATCAACTTTTCAATAAAAGACGAAACCTAAACTGGACCCAAATAAGCTCTCTTTTTCACCGTTAAAATAACAATTATTTTCTCGCTGATAAAATGACGAACATCAACACATATATATATATATATAAATAAAAATATACAATATTTTATTCGATCTTTGCTGACATGACGTAGAAATAGGGGTAGTCGGGTCTTTTATAAGGTAGGCATGTGCATACGAACAGCCAGAATGCTAACTTCCTCTGTATTACCAACTCATCTTACTGTTAATTTGACTACTGACGTCACTTAAATAGGCGTCCTCATTGACACCTGGCACTTCTGTTGTACTCTTCCACACCTCAGCTGGTTTATTTGACCTTTGTTTATCAAAACAAAATATAAATTTGCCACCAGGATTTTCACACTTACTGATATTCTAAACTTTTTTTCAGAACCTTTGAACAAAAATGCGAATATACTTTTGGTCAAAATTCTACACCGACCCAAAGAATACATTACAATTAAACTAATCAGGAAAATCGTAGGTAGCGATTGATATTGCATTTATATCTTTGCAGATTAAGGTTAGCTGGAAAGCATGGAGTTCAGCAAATGAGAAGTGCACAAAAAAATGAAATATTAGCCTTGAATTTACGGTTACATCAAGCCAACTCATTTGTAAGATCTCGACGCGTGTCTAGTATTGATCTTGAATTCAAAATATATTGGTAACATAGCAAAGAGCTCATCCTACAAAACACTAAAAAGTCCAATGGAACCTGTTGTATGCGACCACCCCTACTACCATCAAAATCTTGTCGCATACGGCAGGTGGTTGCTCACGGAAAGCTCATAGTCATGACCTATTTAAGCCAGGAACGGATATTCTACTCATCAGATTCTACGTATTGGAATTTTACCATGTAATCTGGTAAGAAATGAATGAGAACACAGGAAAATGGCCTAAATTTGAAGAAATTTATTCAGCATAATTCTTTTTAAAGTTTTTAAAAAATTATTTACAACGGTCAACAAGAGAGCAAAATATTTATTCACAAAAAATATTTGTTAAGTGGACTTTAAGAAAGTCAGTTATTGCTTTCATTTTCATGCCTTTACTAGTACTAGCCATTTCATATCAAATATGTACGTTGGGAAACTTCGTGATGTATACGGTTTCGGTTTTTTTTTAAAGTAAGTCATAGCAAAAGGGAATCTGCAATAATTCATGAAAAAAAAAAACATAAAAAACTGACAGCGATCGTGGGTGGGGGTAGAGAAACTGAGACAGAGATAGATATACCCAGATAGAAATAGAGTAGATAGATACACAAAAAATAAAGGAATGAAAGAGATAGATATTTGAGAAAGGGACATAATTCCCAATCTCTGAATTCATCCAAGCCAGTACAGAGACTACAATAAATCACTTGAACATGTAAATTGCAATATATGTTGTACAAAACAGCCGATGTTTGACCGTGAGGTGAACTCAGGCAATGTACATTACAACAAGAAATAATGGTTTGATACAACACTAAAATAACAAAACAATGAGGAAGTGTTCCTGGCTTAGATCAATGCAAAATGAAATATAATACTCATTTATTTTCTCCTAATTTAGAAGTTCGCAGTTTATGACCAAAATGGATTTTTTTAAAGCGATCGCTTGATCAGTGACTTTCACTAGTTGATATTAGTCGCTGGTCGCGTTCTGGAGGTTGTTGCTCACTAAGGGTCACTAACCATTAGCAAATCGTCCATGTATAGAAAAACGGTGGTCGCTGTCAAAGGTGGTCGTATACGGCAGGTTCACCCGTATTTATTTTGACATTTTTGCTTTGATCGATAACTGAGACAAGTCCTTAAATTCACCTGATTTCTTGATATACATTTAAGTCTACGGTAGCCTATCGTTGAATGAAAGTGAAGTAAATGAAACCTGGGCGCCATGAAAATAAACATTCAGCATTCTAGACGTTACTAATGTTCGAACATCGTGCACATGTGAAACATATATACTGACATTTATAAAACAGACCTGAATACGATACATAAACAAACATACGAAAAATACATTATTTTCATAGTTCGAACTATTGTCCTCATCTTTATTGCCCTATTTACAACCTTTCGACCGTTTTACGTTCCGGTCTTTTTCAGATGCTAGGAATAATGATCACTGAGTTATATCATTCTAATTCCATGTTCGATGTCATTTCCGATAGACATGTAGTTAACTTACCTCTCAAGATTATTTGTTTACCACTGCTGTAGTCTGGTATTGAACTCACAATATTAAATTTTGGGTCAAGTCACTGAAACTAACTAACGCCCATATGTGTTCTTGAGAACATCAGTAGATGAATTTCTGGTAGTTATAAACCTAATGATCAGTAATCATTTTTTACCAGAGCTTATATTGAAATCTTTTACGCTAATGACATCTCTAGTATTTTTTCTTTTTTACCATACATACACTGATGTACTCAAGGATACATGGCCAGTTAGATATAGGCCTTGGTTAGTTACAATGATTTAACCCTATAGAAGTGGTGAATTAATAACTAAAGAGATTGAGTTAAATTGAGATAACTGCAGGTGGAAGCGGCATAGCAAACGGAATGTGAGTGATATACCCCATATGTAAATGCTACCTCATCTTAAAAATGTAGAAAAATACGAAAATTACTGTTTAAGGTCATAAGTTGAGGCTAGTTTTCAAAACATTTATGGATTTTTATAAATAGTATGTTCCTTCTAGCCGTAAACGATCATGAAACTCTAAAGCAAACTTTTCGTTAATACGTATGAATGTAATAACGATATGGGAAAGGCCGGAAAGTGATATCACGATGCCTCGGGCCTGTGACAATATTAGATATTACGTAAGATTTGCATAAAATACATAAGATTACTGAAGATAAGCAACATCGAGGCTGGTCTGTACCTAAATGGGTGAAAGATTGTGATTACCAGCTGGGCTAAGATTGGATGTGAAGGTGGAGCAATGGATAATTGCCCTCAGTTTGAGATCGGAAAACCGAATTCCAATTCCAGCCGTCTTCGTTATATTTTCCTATTCGAAAATACACCTGGGAAATGTGGATGAATTCACCTCTTCTTCACCCAACTACGGATTAATTTGTAGGACTTGTATCAGTAAATCATTATACTTGAGAAAAATTTCTTACAATATAAAATATTTTCTTAAATAAGCTCAAAAATATAGATGAGCCTTAAAAACAAAACGAATGTGTTCTGTGCAATCTTTAAATCAAAGTATATTATATCTTAGACGGGCTACAGGTTAAAGCTATTCAATCTAAAACTGAAAATAAATTCAGTCAGTTAAGTACCATAGGTAATACACGCTTTGGGCGATCATGTCTCGAAAAAGACATGACTGACAGGGCAAAAGATTATCTCGAAGTAGGTTGCCATTTCATTCTGCGGTAGACTTGTTGCCAACCAAGTCTACAGAACCCAATCTGTTCTAATATGTAACCCATAACTTTTTTTTTATCGTATCACCCCGAGCAAGGCGGTAATGCCACTGATGTGCAGCGGGCTATGTAAGGGTAAAAAAATGTAAAAGAGGGAGCCGGAAACCACATCCTAAACAGGGAACAAGGGATGAGCCTTTTAACCTGTTCAATAGACGTGGGTGGAGTGTGAACCGGGCGATAGATAGATCTATCTACTCCTATTGAAAAAAAAAAGGGAGAAGATTGGAAAAGAGAAAGCCGGAAACCACATTCTAAACAGGGAACAAGGGATGAGCCTCTTAACCTGTGCAATAGACGTGGGTGGAGTGGGAACCGGGCGATAGATAGATCTATCTACTCCAATTTGGAGGGAAGAGACAGATTAGCGTCTTTCCCAATGGTATTTGTGCGTAAGTGAATGCAAGAAATTCAACTGTAATTCGAATACGGCTCCCTGTTTACAACAGCGTGAACACAAGAGACTTTGAACTGTGCTATCTTATTTCACTTTCCACAACAGTAACCATTACGCCATGCTCTGTTTCTGAAAGAAAAATGAACATCTGTAATACTGAATTTGTTAAGGATTTGAACATTGATCTCTGGAGACACACACACACACACACACACACACACACACACACACACACACACACACATATATATATATATATATATATATATATATATATACCCAGCGGCCTGTCTGTTATAAAAGAAGGATATATCTACTTCTGTTTTGACAAATTTCCCCGAGTTGGCCTACAGCTGATATAATACCGGCTCTGAACTGACAAAAAGGCACAGTGATATCGATGTTGTGTTTTTTTTTTTGTTTCTCATTTATATAAACGGTTTGCCTACACGTTCCAGCTGCTACTTATTATCAATGAACGCCGCTGTTTATCACTGCGGAATGTACTTTAGGCAGTAAGAAACTAGTGAAAGGTTCTCGAAAGTAAACTTAGTCCTTTCGATGTATTTTTATACCAAATATAATGTGTACACATGTATCTACTCGCAAGTAGTGGCGAATGCGACTGTACATTTTGTTGCCTATTCATTAAAAGGTTACATATTATTTGCTTTGTATTTAGTTTTATACAAGAACCAGACATTTGAAGATGATGTTCAAAGCAATCATCTGTAAGGTCAAAACGACGTAAATGTCTTATCAGTGAGTATCCTGAAGATTAGTTCGCGGCTAAAATTAACAGAATTTCCGCTGCTTGTGTGTATCTCTTAGTACGTAAGTATGTTTTACCACATATATATATATATATATATATATATATATATATATATAGAAGCGCATTGATGATAAAATCCAAAAGGAGATCATATTAATATTACTTGTTAAAATTAAGTATTAAAACTGGACAAATAATAGAAATTAAATTATATATATATATATATATATATATATATATATATATATATGTGTGTGTGCGTGTGTGTGTGAGTGTGTATTACGGAATGTTCCGTATATTTACGGAATGGATTAAAAACCACCGTATATTATTTATTTATTTATTTATTTATTTACGAGAAAACAATAAATTGCGTGTATATGGTTTAATTCAGCTCTGCCTACCGGTTATGACGCATCGGATCAATTATTGGCTTTGCCTATGTTGTTAGGAGTCGTATGTTCGAATCCTGCTGAATGACATATATTTTCTTAATAAAATTTCTAAAAATTCTTCAGGCTGGTAGAGTTATATATAAATATAATGTTAAATTAAAAACAGAATATCCACTTAAATACGAGTATCTATAAAAATAATGAGCGAACAAATATATATATATGTATATATAGATATAGATAGATAGATAGATAGATAGATAGATAGGTGTGAGTTTGTGAACCTAGGTTTTACGCTCTTGCGATCGTCAGACAAACAAATATATCAGCTCTATTACTGATATTGAGCACTTTTAATTAAATACCGTGCATATATAATATATAAATAATATGATATATATAACAAATTGCATATATATATATATATATATATATATGTATATATATATATATATATATATATATATATATATTTGCGTGTGTGTGTTTATGTTTGCGTGAGCATGTATTCGGTATCGGCCAACTGTTAAGTTTCAGTGTGAATGCCGCATTTTCGGATATATTACCACTACCCCTCTAAATGACAAAAATATAAAGCAAAAAAGTTTTGCGATCTTTCTGACTGCCTCTGTGTATCCTCCGGTGTTAACTGGTGTCATGTACTAAACCGCCGTTTTTGTGGAAAATAAATATGTCGCTTAGAGTAAACGATAGCATTTGTTGGAAAACTATTAATTATCATTTCTAATTTGAATATGAGTCGTTGTACTCCCACCAGTGATTGCTTCTGTCAGTAACACAATTTTTGACATATATTTGAATTTATATATGATTTTCTAGGATCTGATCGCCGTTATATAGCTTGTGTTAATAAGAACGATTTGATATGGAAATATGGTGTTCATTTTACAATTAGACAAATTATGATGTGGGATAAAAAATTAAGAATTAAAATCAACCTTTTTCTACACTTTTACACAACTTCACAATGACATGTGAAATTCTGGTTTTGCCGCATAGAAAAAGTATTGACCTCGTGCTTGAAGAAAAAGCCGAAACCGGATTTCTCGAGCAGATGTTAAATTTATTTTCCGAAATATGGAAGCGATTTGTAAGATGATAAAATCTTTGCGATCCAGTGCGAAAAATCTGCATGACTATAAATGGCTTGGATCAGTGTCAGTCAGTCAGTTGGAAGCAGGACAGACGACAAGCTAAAAAGCTCTTTTCTCGTGTGCTGATTCCTTTCATCTCTTCTTCTCCATCTAAAGACATCCCTACCAAACAAATGCTCCTACATACATACATACATACGTACTCATAAACTCTTTCCAGCAAGTAACTACAACGAACATTTCTACACTTATTGATACCTTAACTTTCTCACTGAACTTTTAACTACTACCTAATCTTGTTATTCTATTCCTTTTTATAAATTTCTATTTTAAAATAAAAAAAAGTATCTTCTTATTATTCGACTATTCCACAGAGTCCGCACAAATTCACACAGTCCAACCTACTGACAATCAACCTTCTGATGAAAACCTTTTGAAGATAATTCTGCATAAAACTTGTAAGCTGTAGGCAGTTTGGCTATGTACGATACAAGGCCGAATCAAATAAACATTAACAATCTTCCGATAACTTTAATGATTTCTGAAATGCTCTGTATTATATAATTACTTATATGGCGGTAAAAGATTGGCCATCTCTCCACCGATGAGACTTTAGACGACATTCAAGCGGGAAATTCTTACTGTACTATAGACAGAAGCCTGAGCAACGAAGAAGTCATAATAAAAACAAGAACAACATGGAAAACCATATTTAAATCAAGAAAGAGTAAAAAGACGTTCGAGAAAAATTAAACGCTCAACTGATCTATTGAAGGCAGTGTAAAAGAATTTCTGATTTTCTTAACTATTTTGTATGAAATGAAAATACAAAAGGGACATATAGTGACGGTATGAAGTATAAGATATACAGTTAGGTACAAAAATATGGCGAACCATGTTCACTAACATCCTCATGATACTTAGCACATCGGTTAAGTGCTGTACGTGATACACACTTAGTCGATCATGTATAGAAAAAGGCAAGACTAACTGGGAAGAACCTAATCTGTCCTGTTATTTAACCCACAGATGGAGGGTAAATAAATGGCTTAACAACTTTCCCAAGGGTATTTGCGCGTAAGTGAATGCAACAAATTCAACTGGAATTCGAACTCAGATCTCTGATTAATCGTTCCGAGCCGATATCCACTGCACCACAACGCACATCAAAGAAGTAAAAGAAAAAGAAGAGGGGAAGATGAACTAGAAGAGGAGGAAGAAAAAGAGGGTGGAAAGTTGGAATAAGAAGGAATAGGAAAAAGAGAAGAATGAGATGGAGGAACAAAAAGTAAAAGAAGAGAAATAGGTAGTGAAAGAGGAAGCGGAATTAGTATTAATAGTAGTCGAAGAAGAAGTATCAGACCAAGAAGTTAGTAAATGACATCCGAGATATCTGTACATATCAAGATATTAGAAAATATCTCTTTTTTTATAAAATAATTTCCACGAAATCATTAATGCATCTACTATACTAAAGATTTTGCCTTGTACCATATTAGCCCAATCTTAGTAAAAATGGGACACGATGATATGGAGGAATATTTTGCGTTTTCACCCGCTGATTATTATTAGATTCCATATTGATTAGATGATATATACGACTGGCTTTGTGCCAGGATAAGCGTAAGTTTTAAAATTAGAACTTTTTCGAATAGCCATCAGCGAGCTATGTTAATATTAGTATAATTTTAATTAGGTATATTTTCTCTGAAAGCTTTAATTTTTACAGACTTCTACCAGACTAACTCATATGATGATATTACGCAAAGACAGAAACCCCAAAAAGTAACGATTATGTTGTGTAGATTCGTTGAGATCCGAAGGCAAATTGGCATGGCGAAAGAAGCATTCCAGAAGTTTGAGTAAAGTATTAAGAAACAGGACAATTTCACTAGAAACAAAGAGTCGAATACTGGATTGCTATGTGATGTCGGTTCTTCAATATGGCAGTGAATGTTGGACAATATCTTCGAAGATGAAGTAAAAGCTTGAAGCAGCTGAAATGTGGTCCTACAGAAGGATGCTGCGGATATCATGGACCGAGCATGTGAGTAATGACGATGTTTTGGAACGGATGAAGACGAAAAAGAAATTAATACTGAACATCAGGAAGAGACAAATAAAGTTCCTGGAACAGGCAATGAGGAAGGAGGGCTTAGAGAACCTGTTATTAACAGGCCAGATAGAGGGGAAAACAAAGGGGAAAGCAGCAGATAACATATTTGAAGGACCCGATCAGGTGGATGACGAAACGAGGGTTGCATGTTGGAACAGAATAATGCGTGCTAAAAGCCAACAGGGACAGGGAGATGTGGAAAGCCATGATTGCATACGTCCTGAAAGGACATGGCACATAAAAAAAAGAAAAGAAGTAGATTCGTTTGTAATCTTAATGAAATGAATCATTTTCTGACAGTATATATAAAAAAAAAAACATTTGACATTTTCCTAAAATGGCCATTAATTCAACACAGTGATTTTCCATTGATTAAACTGATTGAATAAAAAAACCGAGTCTTTGACAGCTAAGCAGGAAAGGTCAACTTTCCACATTAATGAAGATCCAGTCTAGAACTAATAAGCGATCATGATTTATACGTAACATTTTGTTGTAAATTCTTAGCTGAGACGTAGCTTCACTCCAGTAATATTATTCCTAATTGTCGTATTGTAGCATAAATTTTATTGACAATTTCACATCTTTTTTTAGGAGCAGAATTGACTTCCAGCTCATGATTATGTTTACAAGATGAGCGATCTATCTATCTATCTATCTTTTTAATTTGATAATCTATCTAAATAATATGTAAAAGTGACAGTTATATATAAATATCAGACAGAGACGAGAGAGTTATATGTTAGATTGACAGAAATGTTTTTTCATTATTTATTAATGATAGCTTATCAATTGTTGCTGAGTGTTATTATTAAGTTTATTTTTTATGTGTATCTGTTTATTAATTTCTTAATTATTCACCTAATTTATTTTTACTTATTTATTCATTTGTATTGTTTAATTTTACTTTTTATTTATTTTTTATTTATTTCATATCTATTTTTCTCGTTGAGTCTTTGTTTTTGATTGTTAAATAACGAAATTGAAATTTGTTTTTATGTCTGCATAACCTCTAAACAAAATTTACAGTTTTTGCTTTCATTGTTATAGGCAGCCAATATTTTTTTACTTCCCTTATTTTTGCTTTGATTGGATTTATATTTTTAATTTTCCATATATGTTTAGAAATCATTGTGCCGTTCACGTATTTTCCATTTGTAAAGGATGTTTTGTTTACATAACTTCTTTGTTATCCGGGCTATCACGAATCGGAGATACAACCTATGTCGACTAGGAAAAAAAAATTCATTTATCTCCGAACAGCAATTCCATCTTTTTGTAGCCAAACACGTGAAGACGTAATAAAAAGAAAGAAAAGAATGTGAATGGAGATAGTTCCAGGTTTGCACACTCAAAATACAGTCTCAGGATAAAATCACACCAGTATCAAGGAAATACACCTATATACATAGAGAAATGAAATGAAATACACCTATATACACAGAGAAAAGTCCTATGTGATGTCAGTTCTTCAGTATGACAGAGAATGCTGAACATTATCAACAAAGATGAAGGAAAAACATGAAGCAAATAAATTGTGGTTCTACAGTAGGATGCTGCGGATGTCATGGGCCGAAAATGTGAACAATGAATAGGTGTTGGAAATAATAAAAACGAAAAGGAAATTAATATTGAGAATCAGGAAGGGACAATTGAATTTCCTGGGACATGTAATGAGGAAGGAGGGCTTGGAGAACCTGATACTAACAGACCAGATAGAGAGAAAAAAGAGACAGAGGAAAGCAGCGAATAACATATTGAAACGGCCTGAGCAGGTGGATGACAGAACTTGGGTTGTGAGATATTACAGGAGAAAGCGCGCTAAAACCACAAGCATCGGGTGACGTGGAAGGTAATGATCATCTACGTCCTGAAAGGACAAGGCACACAGAAGAAGAAAGGAAACATACTCCGCCGCTATGAAAGTGGGTTCTCTGTGCAGGGCCCGGAAGTTTTTCCCGTCTGAATCTATCCTGAACAAATACAAATCTACCATCCGCCCGTGTATTGAATACTGCTGCCACATCTGGTCGGGTGCCCCTGCTACTCTCCTCGGGCTTCTTGACAAAATACAGTGGAGAATCTCTAACGTAATCGATACTGATTGGCAGACCGGCTGCAACCACTCTCCCACCGGCGTGACGTGGCTTCCCTGTGCCTCTTCTATAAATACTTTCACGGCTTCTGCTCCGATGAACTTAGATCATTGGTGCCGCCTAGGTACGAATTTATACGAGATACTAGATTAGCAACTAGGTCCCACACTTTTACAGTAAAACTGATAAGATGTAACCGTAATTTCTACTCCAACAGCTTCTTTTCTCGCGCTTCACGCCTGTAAAATTCCCTTCCACATGTCTGCTTTTCCCGACAGCTACAATCTCCAGGAGTTTAAATGTAAGGTCAATAGACACCTCCTATCACACTAACTTGCATCTATTCTCCCAACACTCTCACCATCTACCCAACCCTCATTCTCGGTATCCTTACCCGTCTATCACCCTCCTTCTGACATTTCCTGTGTCTGACCATCCTTTCTCACCACTTTTCCCTCAATGTAACCCCCTGCACAATAGCGGCAGTGAAATGCCTGGATCAGGGTGAAACGATTATAAATACAGAAATGAAAGCGTCAAAAGCAAATACAGAAAAAACAGGAGGAAATAATTTTGATAGCGTGGAGTGAATGCGGTATGTAAAAATATTTTTTGGGTGAAATGAAAGGACTTAACTTGCTTCATTGAAACGAAGTATACACATAATTTCTTTCTTAATTTTCTCTCTTTTTTGTCATATTTTACTACTCTTCTTTCCTTTCCTTCCACAAGAGTTCATACTCCGGCTAGCAGTAGTCGACTGTGTTGATTTACTCCATAGTTTTTGGGGCATATAGGCATGTACAGACATTCTGTTCCCCCAGAACTTTCATAGATGATGTACGTATCACTCCCCAGGACGAAAGACATCTCAAATAAGTATAATACTTGATGAATGTCCATTCGTTCGATTGTCTAGGCATTTTTTCACCGCAGGGATTAACTAATTTTGGAATAAAATCCTGTTGATTTTTAAGATCATTCCACAAGTGTTGCATTTCAGGATACGTCTCTTCGAAGCCTTAGACCCCACTGTATATTGTGTCATAAAAAAGCACGGTTTTCCCTCCTTTTTTTAATTCAAATGATGTCAAGCGAGTCGTGCATGTCATGTCGTGAAATGAAAGAGACGCCAATTCATGCTGTCTATCTTGTTAAGAAGGAGAAAGTCATATTGATCGATACTGCTACAGAAAGAAAATGTGGAGTACGTAAAAGAGAATGTGAGACAAGTAAAAGAAAGTGTGAAGCAAGTAAAAAGGAGATACGGGTAGGCAGTTAGTTTAGTGAAACATATATCTCTCTCCTCCTCTACACCAACAGGTCGGGCCAGTGGTTAGTTGTAGTTTACTACTAACATACTGTAACAGGAGCCTTTAGTTTCAGCTATGCAAATTTTTTTTCGATAGATGTGGTTTCTGCAGAGGCTTTATATAACATTATTCTGCAAGCAATTATCATGTAAGTAAGGTTCGTTCTTTGTTTTGCTGTTACACGTGAATTCGATTTGTGTGGGTGTTTTGTTAATTCTTTTACTCTTGTGTGTTCTTTTTATTTATGTAATGCTCTCATCAAAATTGTGGCTGATTTTTCTGTCTTTTGTGGTAGAATGTTTCGTGGAGAATATATGGCTGAATTTAAGCCTGAAACAGTCTTCTTTGAATGATGATCTCACTCAACACATATATATATATATATATATATATATATATATATATATATATAAAATTCGGTAATCAGTCGATTACGCAACCTTGCTTTTTAACTTTC